>MJUU01037839.1:6925-56873 GCA_002080025.1 Modiolus philippinarum
AACTCAGACGTAAACTTGAATGTAAGTCAATCATGCGGAAAATATAGGTCAAAGTGACCNACGCAACTCCTCAGAAACTGCTAGTCCGAATTCATGATAATTTTACAGGATTGTTAGTCACCATATGTACAAGATCATATCGCATCGCCATTTTGATTGGTCAAATTTTACAGGAGTTCTGGGACTTTATCCACTTAATGCGTGCTACAGTTTAGGAACAATTTGTGGGCGCAACTCCTCGGAAACCACTGAACGGATTATGCTGAAATTTAGTTTGAACATTTGCCACCATATGTACTTGATCATATTATGCTGCCATTTCGATTGGACAAATTTTACGGGAGTTATGGGACTTTATCNTACCATGTACAGTTACTTAGATCTGAACTCGGACATAAACTTGAATGTCTGAACTCGGACGTAAACTTGAATGTAACTCGATCATGCGGAAAATATAGGTCAAAATGAACTAATTTTGCCTAGATTCTGACCTACCCCAAAAGATGCATGCACATGCAAGGTTAGATTATCCTACCATGTACAGTTACTGAGAATTCAACTCGGACCTAAAATTAAATGAAAGGCAGTCAAGCGGAAAATATAGGTCTAAGAGACCTAATTTTCCTGCAGGCTGTGAGTTAGCCCAAGATGCATCTGTACACAAAGTTTGATTGATGACCCTGCCCTTCATAGTTACCAAGATATATACCTAAATGTGGATGCGGACGAAAATGCGGACGCCGGGGGTACTCCAATAGTCCCCCTCAACTTCGTTGAATTTGAGAATGTTCTTGGAATGAACCTGTATTTTAACAATACCAAGTTAATGCCAATCCGACATAGGATTTAATGCTTGACTTGCTGCATCATTTTCATGTGGAACTTGACTGGCATAATTCATATATTATACAGAGGGCATGCCTGCTATCATTCATAGGGTACAACTGAGAATTTGAATTTTAATATGAAAGACCTCACTTTCAATCCCAATATTACACAAATGTACAACCATATTCGGTGACTTGCCACTATAAATTATTCATAAATGGATTTCAGCAGAATATTAGAAGGAAGCTGCATTATAATCTGTCAATATACTTTGTATGCACATCTAACTCTGGGGAGTTTTATCATATATATCTGTACACCATTTTACAGCATCAAACTAGAGCTGTCACTTAATGGCAGTCAGTTATAAATGAACCCCGAATCAATATCACAATTATCACAAGAGTAAATTTAAAAGTGTGTGGACACAATACAGTTGTGGACACGGTACATATGTTGACACAATACAAGCATGGACAAAATGATATACCTCCCCCTTTTTTCCAGAAAATATTCAAAGAGGAATTATCTCCCCTTCAAATTTTCAGACAGCAACCATATTACTTCATGCACATCTTCAGATGGTGTACTACAACCGTGTAACATTTCATCATATCCAAATACCCGTTTAGGAGAATATGCGCTAACAAGGGTCATTGACAGATAGACTGACCGACAGACTGACAGAAAGGGTGATTCCTATATCCCCCCGAACTTTGTTTGGGGGATATAAAAAAAAGGTCTGCTCATCAACACAGCTTCCAACTGACAGACTTGGATAAATGTATGGAATCATGGTCAGTACACAATAAGGACACTTAAATTAGGAAAAGGTTTATTTACTAAAAATGATTTTAATATTTCTCATTGCACAAACAACAAACAAAGTTTTCCGATATCACAGTGTCAGTAAATCAAATGTGTTTTGTTTACATCTTTTACCTATATAATGCAATTTATTTTACCAAGGAAATATATATAAATATATTTCACTTGAAAAGCACTTAGTTTTTATAATGTGAAATTAAAACTACATCTATTTAGCAATAATTCTCATTATGTCATGACACATTATTCAAATCTTGAATATGTGCAAGGTGTGCAATTCTACTCACTTGTGCCTTATAACACTGTGCAAAACTGATACGATAAGTATAGACACTAACATCAGTGAATGTGCAACACAACAAATTCTCACATTTGAGACTAGCCAGTACCTATTTTAGCCGTTTGAGATATCCTCGTTTCAATCCATGGGCGAGATAAGTGATAAAATATACTGTGACATTATTGACGTCATAGTGTGTTGCTAAGACATGGGGGATGTTAGCTTTATTATTGTGCCACGGAAATTGTATTTTTTGCTTATAAAGATGAGAAAAACAATAAAAACACAGTTGAAAATACAAGATTTTGAAATCTCGGATACTCGTAAGAGAAATATTGAAATCTTACCCTTGGACATCTGAGATTTCTTGATCTTGCATTTCTACGGTGTTAGATTTATATATAAATATTATATACTCATTTAAATATCTACAATCTGATTTGTTCGAATTGTGTCACATGACATTTGAGATTTCACTGTGTCAAATGGTAAGCATTGTGTAGCAGCTACCCAAACTGGTATGATTTCTTGTCTGCTACCAAATTTTCTTTGTCCAAAATGATTGAAATTTTACTTGAGGGTCACTATTCTTCTCTATTGAAGGAGTTACATCCATTTTTTTTTGCAATGTCATAAAATCTCAAATGATGGCCCACGGACATGGAATTTAAATTACTCCATCATAATTTTCATGAAGTTCACTTTAAGCGATATACAAATAGGTAGCCTAAATACATGTATCACCAATGAGAACGGTTGTGTATATGGACATAACTTTATAGTATAAAAATTGTACATGATTTTTTTCTCTTGCACTGAAAAATCAGACCTCTCAATCTAAAACATTTAATTTTGTGTCTTTGAAAAAAAACAAAACAAAAAAGCAATGAACAAGATGACACACATGTGTATCCTATTTAAAACATAAATTCAAATCAGCCTTACATTTTATATGTATTTGTGTTTTGATGTTGCATGGTTATTTATGTTGTATTTAAATCTATAAGGGTATACAGATTTTGTTTGCAATTGAACTATAAATCCTATTTTCATTTTATTCAACAATTTCCTAGCAACAATTGAATATTGGTTTAGCATTTGTTTACTCTCTTTCCTTATTATGTTATAATAATAATATAACAATATTATACCTCAATAGTCATCAAAATTTGATAGTACATATAAATGGACATTTCTTGTTTGTTTTTATTTTGGTAACTAGCAACAAAAATGCCATGTATGTCCCTGTATATTTCTTACTCACTTAGATGTGGCATATACAGGGTCAGCACATGAAATCTTTTGACCAATCAACAGTTCAGGAATTTACAAGAGCAGGATATTACACTCTAAGCATTATTCAATGAATCTAACATCATAAATTTTATATATTATTCAAATATCAACTTTCAACAACCATCAGGCACACATATAAACTTAACAAATAACATTGATAGATAAATTAATACAAAAATGTACAATAGGTGGATATAAAACTCATTATAAATAAATATCAACACTTCCCTTTTCATATACAAATAGAAGTCATTACATTATCACAGAGAGTATATATGTAAAGTTCCTATAAAAATCTCTTAAGTTATATAAAATGTATACAAAGGTCTTTCATCACTTAAAGAACAAGAAGAGAGTAGAAAAATACAAAATATATGAAAATTGAATTTCCCTTTCCCTTTATACAAGCACTAAATATTACAAACATATGTATTTACAATAATAGAAAGACCAAATAATTTTTTTTAAGTTATTAAATGTAACATATATTCTTTTTTTTAAAAAGTACAGGGCGACATGCCCCTCGCAAGATATTTGTGTCTGTAAGACACATATTGATGCCCCTGCTATACACATGTGTTTTTATTCATACAGACAAACGAACAAGAGTAAAACAATATACCCCAGTCTTTTTGTCTTGGGGGCATAAAAAGTGGTACATTATACAATTTGAACGTACATTTGTTCCAAAATGACACACCTACCTGATGACACAATACTATATCTCTATGAAACAAAAATAATCAATAATATTTTATTTACATTTGGTCATGGTTTACTCTTTTCCCTCAAACTTGACTTTCACTGAAAGTGTTTATGAACAAAATCTATCTGCAATTTTTCTTTCAAGAGTTATTAAATGCCAAGTTATCAAAATGATTCATCACAGTTTTAATATTGTGACAAGTTTAAAAGAATTCTAAGATATGTACATATTATGTCAACTTCTGGTGTAAATCTTATAGTTTCCAATGTTAACACATCTCTCCATAGCTTTATACACTGGTAAAGATGGAGTATTATTTCTGGATATCTGATCCTATAAGACCACCTGCAGTAGTAAACAGATTGATAGGAGAATTTCCATCTGTTATCAGAACACTCTCCATACCAAGTCCTTTTAGGAGATTTACCTAAAAAAAAAATAACGCTGTATGTATTTTAACTGTTGGACTAACATCCAATAATATGCCCTTCTACAATCAAATATGCCTATTATATGTACATACTATAACTATAACATGACTGCTTTCAAAACACCATGTAGTTTAAATGGTAGCCTGACTTGACCAAAAAAAGTGTCTAAACAAGCTTTGATGTCCACTTGTATCAAAATCTTTGTATTACAGATATAAATGTTCCATTTACAAACAAAAGAAACAAATTTCTGCTTGAACATAAAATATTCTTAATTTTTAATGCTTATATGATTTTGTTTTGAAAGTATATGTATTTTTATACAAAGTCTACTTATCTTCCCTTGATTATTCCATAGCTTCACACATGTTATGTAATAGAGACTACTTTTGGCCACAGCTTCATCAACTTTTAACAAACAATAGTTGCACTTGCAAGAAAAATGAGAATCATAGAGACAACAGGAATTGGGGCATGACAATTCCTACATAGCCCTTAGACTTTCTACACAAAAGGTTCAACGAATAATTATAATACAAACCTGAGCATTAGGTCCAGCTACGGCCATAGCTTCTATTGTCTTCTTCCCTAATGTTGTCACCATGGATTTAAATTTCTTTACCTGTAAATATCAACAAAATAATAAATTATTTAATATGGCCCAAAATCCTCATTATAGAAATAGGGAAATTATACTGAATAGATGTTATATTTTGAGGGGTATTAGTTTTTGCTCTATTTGTGCTTAACATGATAAAAAAGAATATTTATATGTGTGAATATTTCACTGTAAACCTGAATATAAATGAACATTAACTAAAACATAGCGAATACATCTAATAAACAGCTGCGCCAAGAGCACATGATACGCCCGTCCCAAATTTAAAGCAAACTGATTAAATGATTCTTGAAATTAAAAACTCCATATGAACAAACATGACAAGGGACTTCTGATATGTATCAATTATTTCATCTGATGTTAAACAGTCAATAAAGGGCTACGCCGAGCGCAGCATGATACGACCACAGCATGAGGAATACTGAAATTTGAACAAGTGTAATTCAAAATGAATGAGGACACAGTAAAGAGCTTGATACAGTAATTAAATGGACACAATAAAGAACTTGAATCAGCTGCAATTTTGGCCCCTTTGACCCCTTTAGCTCGGAAACGGGAAAAGCTATGCCAAATTTGTTGACTTACTACTAAAAGCTTATATCAATAAGAATCCAAAGAAAAACATCTGATCGAAATCTGATGAATAATAAGGATTTCAAATATTTCGAAAAATTACAATTTTGGCCCTTTGACCCCTTGTAGCTCGAACACGGTAAGAGCTACGCAAAATCCACTGACATACTACTTTACATCAAGAGGAATCCAAAGAAAAATATCCCATCGAAATCAGATGAAAAATAAAGATTTCACATATTTAGAAAATTTGCAATTTTGGCCCCTTTGACTCCTTGTAGCTCGGAAACGGTAAGAGCTATGCAAAATCCGTTGACATACTACTGAAAGCTTATATCAAGAGGATTTCAAAGACAAAAAAATCCCATCGAAATCCAATGAAAAACTAGAGGCACTGTGGCCTGGATGTCCACAAAATGATACCCCCACTCCCCATTGGAGTAGAAGATCCCCGATATAATTTGTCACAAAAAAGTTATAATTGCACAATTCCATTGTGTACTAAAAAATTTGTGAAATTTGCTCATAGATCTCGAAAATTAACTAAGTTGTTAAAAAGGAAGCAGATGTCCAGCAATCTTGAAATCTCTACTAGCTGTATAGGACATCCTTCTAAACTTGCATACAAAATTTCAAGTTGCAGTGATGAGCAGTTACTGAGAAAACTGTTACGAAAAGTTTCAACAATTGACAAAAGATCTCGAAAATTAACTAAGTCCGTAAACAGGAAGTTGACATCCGGCAATCCTAAAATCGCTACTTGCGGTAAAGGACATCATAATAAACTTGCATACAAAATTTCAAGTCGCAGTGATGAGTAGTTACTGAGAAAAATGTTACGAAAAGTTTCAACGATTGACAAAAGATCTCGAAAATTAACTAAGTCCGTAAACAGGAAGTTGATGTCAGACAATCCTGAAATCGCTACTTGCAGTATAGGACATCATTATAAACTTGCATACAAAATTTCAATTTGCAGTGATGAGTAGTTACTTAGAAAAATGTTACGAAAAGTTTCAACGATTGACAAAAGATCTCGAAGATTAACCAAGTCAGTAAACAGGAAGTAGATTTCCGGCAATCTTGAAATCGCTACTTGCTGTATAGGACATCATTATAAACTTGCATACAAAATTTCAAGTTGCAGTGATGAGTAGTTACTGAGAAAAATGTTACGAAAAGTTTCAACAATTGACAAAAGATCTCAAAAATTAACTGAGTCGGTAAACAGGAAGTTGATTTCCGCCAATCCTGAAATCGCTACTTGCGGTATAAGACATCATTATAAACTTGCATACAAAATTTCATGTTGCAGTGATGAGTAGTTACTGAGAAAACTGTTACGAAAAATTGTTTGCTATCACAGACAGACAGACAGACGGACAGAGTGATTCCTATATACCCCCCTGAACTTCGTTCATGGGGGTATAATAAAAATTTCAGGTAAATTGCAAATTTGCAATTTTGGTCCTGTTCAGCCCCTCATAGCTGGGAAAGGAAACAAGTTACCAAAAATATAATAGTTGAGCGCTATTTTAATTTTTCATAAGGAATCTAATGAAAAAAACTGCATCAAAATCGGACAAAAATGAAAAAAAATAGATTTTTGAGATTTCCCTTTTGGGACCCATTTATCTCATTAATGGTACATGTGACATGAAATCGGTTGAATTCAAACGATTGAAAATTTCCTTAGGATCACACTGAAAGAAACCCCATCAAAATCCGATAAATAATAAATATTCTACAGCCCAATATATGAAAACACCTAATTTGGCCCTTTTTGGCCCTTTTTCAAAAAAAAATTGGGCGGGGCCACAATACCCAAAACCATTCCAACCTTTCTTTTGTGACAAGGAACATTATTTTAAAATTTCATAAGGATTGATCAACTAGAACTGAAGTTATCACACAGAAACGAATAGTCTACAGACGCCGCCGACAACAACGCCGAACACGCCGCCAGTATCATACCATACGACCTCAAAAAATTTTTTGCAGTCATATAAAAATGTATATAAGTTTAGGGGTAGTGATGTCTCAAAATAAAAGAATATCAATGTGTAGACAGAAATTGCAATTTCATACTTTTTTGAAATAATCAAAGTCCTATAACTCTGGAACAAAAAATCGACGGAAATGGTATTTCATGCTTTTTTTAAATAATCAGTCCCATAACTCTAGAACGAAAAATCCATCAACAAAATAAAACAATAGGGAGCTTTCTTAGGACATACCCAACAATCCTGCAAAGTTTCAAGAAAAATGTTCAAAGAGTGCGACATGTGGACAAAATTGCAATTTCAAGCTTTTTTGAAATAATCAAAGTCCCATAACTCTGGAAGGAAAAATTCGACGACAAAATAAAACTATAGGGAGCTTTCTTCTGTCATACCCAACAATCCTGCAAAGTTTCAAGAAAAATGTTCAAAGCATTCTCTAGTTAGAGTACGACATGTGGTCCAAAATTGCAATTTCAAGCTTTTTTTAAATAATCAAAGTCCCATAACTCTGGAACGAAAAATCCAACGATAAAATAAAATGATGACGAGCTTTCTTCCGTCATACCCAACGATCCTGCTGAGTTTCAAGAAAAATGTTCAAAGCGTTCTCTAGTTAGAGTACGACGTGTGGATGGACGGATACCAGTATACAATAATACGTCCCGTCAAAGACGGGCATATAAAAATGAAAATTGCAACAACTTCATACCACCAATTTACTCAAAACATTATAGGTCAAAAATCAATAAGTTTACTCAAAACGATTCACTTCAACCAAAATAACTGTTCATAAAACTAGATGATCCTGGCCCATTTAGTATAAAATAGCTTACCTCAATATCAGCCTTTCCTATCTCCAAGTCTAACTCCATTCTGTTCATTTGTTTTTGATATGACAACTCTTGAGATCTCATCTAAAACATGACAAACGATTTATTTATTATAATTTTTAATGTTTTCAAATGTGTTTCTACATGCTATTCAAATGCTCTACTTACTTTTTGAGATCTATACACAGCCTGAATGGATATAAAACAAGAGCTGTCGCTGAATGGCAGCAAGATAAACCCAAAGCTCATTAAACTATAAATCAATATAGTATCAAGTGCAAATTTAGGTGGGTGTGGACACAAAAACAAGAGTGGCCACAAAACAAGTATGAACCCAATGATATAATCCTCAAGAAATAGCTTTTCACAGGGGTTGCAATGACAATATTCTGTCAAAATCAGACCAAAATCGTTGCAGAAGGAATCAATCACAAGATGTGTTTTGTAAAACACTTATGCCCCTGAAAAGAAGAAAAGAAACATTTAGCAACTTTGAACAATGAATGTCCTTCTGACAAAATAATTTGTAGAAATAAATTCTGGTATCAACTGAAAAGTTTAATCACATCAAATAATGATTGCAATTGGATACAAACAAAGAAGTCACCCAAATGAACCCCTCCAATCATTAGCCAAGCATTATTAAGAAAACAATCCCCCCTCCATTTTTGGAACATTTATAGTCAACACTTTGATTACACCAGGGATCATCAATACTGGTTCCCCAAAAGTGGAGGAATACACAGAAGAGAAGAAATTAGGTAATAGATATTTTTGGTAACATCCCAAATCATTATATAATACATACATAAATAGTTGTAAAACGAAAGTGAATAAATGAAGAAAATATGCTGAATGATTTAAAAAATCTTCTTTACAAAAAAATTCTATAGATATCAAGAAACATTTCATCATAATGAGTTTAATTTCTATACATATAAAATAAAACAAAATATAATTTCATTTTTCTGGTGAAATTTTACCGGACAGTCACATACCAAGGTCAAGGTCATGAGGTCAAATATTCTGGTACCAACTGAAAGGTCTCTCCACAAGGAATACATATGCAAATTATGAAAGAACTATCACTTACCATTCAAAAGATATGCTCAATGTGAAAGTTTTTATGCAGTTGTTCACATGCCAAGGTCAAGGTCACAACGTCAATTATTCTGGTACAAATTAAAAGGTCTTGCCACAAGGAATGCACATGCAAAATATGAAAGCCATATCACTTAACAGTCAAAAGATATACCCAATGTTAAAGTTTATTATTTTTTTTCAAATGTCCATCACATGTCAAGGTCAAGGTCACGAGGTCCAAAATTTTGATATCGTTTGAAAGGTCTTGCCACAAGGAATACACATGCAAAATATGAGAGCCCTATCACTTACCATTCAAAAGATATACCCAATGTTAAAGTTTTTTGTGGACAAACAGACAAACAAACAGACAGACAGCCAGACCAACAAGATGTGTTTTGTGAAACACTTATGCCCCCGGGTAGAAGTAAAGAAGAAACATTTAGCAACTTTGAACAATGAATGTCCTTCTGACAGAATAATTTGTAGAAATAAATTCTGGTATCAACAGAAAAATTTTAATCACATCAAATGATGATTGCAATTGGATGCAAACACAGAAGTCACCCAAATGAACCCTTCCAATCATTATCAAAGCATTATTAAGAGAACAATTTTCACCCCCTCCTTTTTGGAACATTTATAGCCAACTCATTGTGCTCTGTTTATCAGTGTTATCAGTACTTTGATTACACCAGGGATCATCAATACTGGTTCCCCAAAAGTGGAGGAATACACAAAAGAGAAGAAATGAAATAATAGATATTTTTAGTAACTTCCCTCATCATTGATATATATAATACATATATAAATACCTGTAAAACGAAAGTGAATAAATGAAGAAAATATGCTGAATGATTTAAAAAATCTTTTTTACAAAAAAAAATTCTATAGATATCAAGAAACATTTCATCATAAATGAGTTTAATTTCTGTAAATATATAAAATAAAACAAAGTATAATTTCATTTTTTTTTGGTGAAATTTTACCAGACAGTCACATGCCAAGGTCAAGGTCACAAGGTCAAATATTCTGGTACCAACTGAAATGTCTCTCCACAAGGAATACACATGCAGAGTATGAAAGAACTATCACTTACCATTCAAAAGATATGCTCAATGTTAAAGTTTTAATGCAGTTGTTCACAGGCCAAGGTCAAGGTCACAAGGTCAACTATTCTGGTACCAATTAAAAGGTCTTGCCACAAGGAATGTACATGCAAAATATGAAAGCCATATCACTTACCATTCAAAAGATATACCCCCTGTTAAAGTTTATTATTTTTTTCAAAAAGTCCATCACATGTTGAGGTCAAGGTCACGAGGTCTAAAATGTTGGTATCGTTTGAAAGGTCTTGCCACAAGGAATACACATGCAAAATATGAGAGCCCTATCATTTACCTTTCAAAAGATATACCAAATGTTAAAGTTTTTTGTGGACAGACAAACAAACAGACAGACAGACCAAACTCTATATGCCCCCCCCCCTGAAACTTCGTTTCACGGGGGCATAAAAACTATATGCCCCCCCCCCAATCTTCGATTCATGGGGGCATAAAAAGTCAAAAAAAGTGAAATTATCTCCCCTTAAAAGTTTCAGATGGTTATTTAAATTCCTTCATGCCCACCTTCATACAGTATCCTACCTTTGTGTATAGTTTCAAGTTAATCTGTGCAGATGCAATACATGAAAAGTCTAAGTCCAATTGTCTCCCCTTCTTGGTTTCGGGCAACAATTATACTCCTTCATGCACATCTCCATATAGAGTACACCCTTTGTGTAAAGTTTCATCAGAATCCTTTCAGTGTTCTCAGAGGAGTTAAGCTTAGTAGAAGTGTGGTCAGATGGACAGATTGACGGACAGACAGGGTACTTCATATTTACCCTCTCCTAAACTTTGTTTTAATGGGAATAAAAACTCTCCTTAACATAACATACAAAATGTAATACGCAGCAAATAAACAATTCTGATATTTCTTCATGAATACATGCAATAAATATGTCTTCGGACTTATGAAATTGTAAGATATAATGCTTCATCTTTATACATTTTAGCATATTTGTCTTGTCAATTGCTTTTTTACTATTTAAATGTAGATCTATTTTCCTTTTCTTAATACAAGACATCATTTTACACATCTCTTTATGTAACTTTTTTTGCTAATTGTAATGCATATTTAAAAGCAATACCCAACAAAAGATGCCATACAGGCAGATGAGTTTAATAAAAACTACAAGATAAAAGCAAATACTATTACAAAGGGTCTAGGACAATATTAAGTTCAAACATTACAAGCTGTCCATTTAAGTTCTTACCAATCCCTGTGTTTCCAGTTTAGCTAGATGTTCTATTCTTTCTGCCTCTGCTTTAAGTTTTGCAGCTGAAATAGATTATATAAGTTTTAATTCAGGAACAATATTCACATTGAGTTTGATGTACACTTGCTCTTCATTACTTTCAACAATATACTGGTCACATAAAAAATATTCATTTCTTTATGTCAATATATAGCTGTAATGCATGATAAGAATTTTTATGCAACTTTTCTAGTCTTTCCCTTTCATTGCTCTGTTACAATGTTGCCATTTTAGTTGGTGAAATGACCATTTAGACAACACTGTACACTTACATTTCCTGGTTTCCTGTTTGTGTTACAATTTGGTATATCTATGAAGTGATTGTAAACATTGTGTGTTAAATCTGCCATTGTGTCTATAGAATATAACTAATACTTTTAAATTGTCTGAAGTAAGTCAGTATAAAACCTACATTCAATTTCACTTTCACATTCTATCAGCATCCTCTCTGCCTGAGCCTGTGACTCTGCCTTAGCTTGACCAGTAGATTCAACAGCTGCAGTGATAGCTTGTAACTCTAACAGTTTGGTCTTTTCCTTTTCCGAGTCCATTTCATTTATAAGTTTCTGTCTTTCCAGTTGACCTCTAGCTATCTGTTCATTTCTCATAGCTTCATGTGATGCAGAAGCTTCTATAGATCTGTAGATCATAAATAATTATAATTTAGCAATGCTGTAATTTCAATTATTTGCTGGAAGTCAATTTTCTGCATTCCATACATGCCAATTTTGAGAGAAGATCTTTGAATGCATAGGGGCACTATGTTGAACATAGTTTCTATGTTAAACTATGTTCAATGCTGGCGCCCATCTTGGATGAGGTACGACCATAAAATTCACAAACCCTGAAGGGGACCACCTAAGCACTATTATGACCAAGTTTGGTTCCATTTTGGCTTGGTTGTTTGAGAGAAGATCTTTGAATGCATAGGGGCACTATGTTAAACTATGTTCCCTGCTTGTTGCCATCTTGGATGAGGTACAAACATAAAAATCACAAACTTTCAAGGGGACCACCTAAAGACTATTTTGATCAAGTTGATTCCTATTGGCTTACTACTTTGAGAGGAGAAGACCTTCCAATGCATTTCCCTTAGGTCCCTATGTTATACTATGTTTCCTGCTGGCGGCCATCTTGGATGAGGTCCGAACATAAAAATCATAAACTTTAAAGGGGACTATCCAAGGACTATTGTGACCAGGTTTGGTTCCCACTGGCTAAGTGGTTTCAGAGGAGAAGATCTTTGAATGCATTTCCCATAGGATCCTATGTTAAATTATATTCCCTGCTGGCGGCCATCTTGGATGAGATGCGAACCTGATTGTAGTCCCTAAAAAGCTTGACAGATTTGCAATTCACATTTAATCTCTATTTCAAAAGTATTTGAAATAAAAGTAAAAACATATAAAACTCGTGAAAATTCAAAGAAAAAGGGGCAATATCTCCTATGTGGTCGTCAGATTTTCTTCAAAATTGCAGGACATGAAGATCTTACTATGCTAACCTTTTTGTAATTAAAATTTTACTTCTATCTTCTACCATTTTCAATAAATAAGACTAAAAATAACAAAAAATTGAAAGTTTTAAGAAAAAGGGGCAAACACTCAATGAACGGTTGTGGGATATTTTCCAAAATAGCAGGGTAGGTAGATCTTGTCATGCTCAACATTTTTCCCCTGTCAGATTTTTGATAACTATAAGTTGAGTTATCTGCAAAAAAACGGCAATTTACCCTCTATGTTCTATTTTTAGTAACAGCGGCCATGTTGTTTGTTCTAAGAACATAAAAATCACAAACTTGAAAGTACATACCCTGATAATGATTCAGGCCAAGTTTGGTTAGTATAGGCCCAGTAGTTTCAGAGGAGATCTTTGTATAAAAGTTAACGGATGGACGGATGCCGAGTGATGGCAAAAGCTCACATGGCCTTTGGCCAGGAGAGCTAAAAATTAATATGCCCGTATTTAAACACGTTATTTTATTATGAAACAATATTTTGAACGTAATAAAATTTGTTTTAATATTGGTCATAAAGAATGCTTTACCTTTTTTAATTTTTATATGACAATTTTAAAATCTTTTTGTAAAATTTCATAATGACAACCAGGTAAAATTATGATTAAATAGTCAATAATAACAAAATGTGTTTGTGAAACACTACATATGCTCCCAGCAGCAGCCAATGATAAATTTCAAAATTTTGACCTGTGACCTTGACCTTTGCCTAACTTTTTTTGCATGTTCCTTTAACTAGACCTTTACACTTGCCAAGTGTGAAAAGTCTAACTTACATATTTCTAAAGTTATAGCAAAGGTTAAACTTATAGAAATATGGACAAACACGCGTGCAGACAGGACAAAAACAACATCACATCCCACCACTTCTTGATTTGGGGCATAAAAACAATATAAAGTAAAACTCATGCATATATTTTCCATTTCAAAATACATTAAGGTGATATGATCATCAGATTTTAGGATGACAACAATACTGACAGCACCTTTCCATTTCTGTACAGTGACAATATTTCTTTGGATGTTGATGCTAAGATCTCTGATTAAACTTACTTTGTACTAATTTCAATGGCTAACTGTACTGATTTACTTAAACTGTCCCTCATTTTGACATCCACTGGCTCTATACTTTGTATATCTACACTACTTATTACCTGAAAAGATAATAAACTTGGTTTATCAAAGCTTTACAATCCATACCTAACTTGGAAAAATATACTGTATTAACAACCCAACCTATTCCTGGCTTTGAAAAATATTGTGTATGCATGATGTACATTGAATATGTAAAACGAAAATTACCAATATTGTTCCAAAAAATGCTAAAGACTTGAACATAATTGGAAAATACTCAACCCTATCTCCACAATTTCTTTTTATGAACATTCAGTCTCCAATGAATATGGTTTGAACTTCTTAACCTGAACTCATACAATTATTGCACAAATTGTCAAAGATGTTAAAATCCATTTTTTTACAATCCAAAAAAGCAATCTCTTTTTTTCTATTTATTCAGAGCACCTTGGTAACTTAAAGAAATAATGGTAATCGCAATATGATAAATATTTAAAAAGGACTCTTAAGGAGGCCATCTTTCCCGTTTCACAGGATCTTTTTTCAGTGTTCCTGGCTTCACGCTGGACATCCTTTCCTGTTTTCATGTGCATTTTTTGCCACAATCCTGTTTCCCGTTTACTTACAAAGGCCAATCCTGCTTCCCACTTATACCCCCTCAAAAACCACGATAAATAAAGCACAGATCCTGTCCATCAATAAACATAACAACATACTAGATTATTTGTTGTAAATACTAATGGCACTATAAGATTTCCATCTTCATCTTCACCAAACACTGCTGTTTGTATAATCTGTGCTGAATGTCTGTGGAATTCATCAAATGGAACCTGGGCTACTTGTCCTCTGATTCGACCACCTATAATTAGAGCAGATGGGTATCAAATTCAACCAAAAATGTTTTCAATTAATATATTTCTCTTTATTTTCACTTTTAAACAGTCATGTTCATTTCATTCTTGGTTTTGATTTATGTACATGACATATTTCTGAAATTTATTATACCTCTAACTTAACAAACTTTTGTAATATTATCCAATTCTAAATCATAACACTCGAAGTATTTCTAGTATATGGTGCTGACCTTTAATACTTTTTTGTCATATCTTTTAAGTCTATGTGACAGAATACAAGTTCCACCATAATATTTGTTCCAAAGGACAATACATTACATAACATTTGTTCCACTGGAACAAATATTATAATATTTGTTCCTAACGGAATTAACTTCATGTAATATTTGTTCCCAAAAGAAGAAATATTATGCCTATGTTTATAAAAATTGTTCCATTGGAACTTTTGTCAGGTGGAACAAATATATGTTTACATCTAAAACTTAAAATTTTTCAATTTACCATGTATGCTAAAACTGATATTCCAATCAACAGTTGGCTAAAAATTATATTTTGCTATGTTTTTTACTTGTCTGGCAAATATTTCCAAAAGAGTAATTTGCTTGTGAGAATGTTTCAGTTGTCATAGTAATTGCATCTAGCAATGCTTAACAGTGTCCGTAACCCTATTTCAAATCAGTTTACAGTTTTTACATCTAAAAATCAGTGCCATCAACACTGAATAAATATTTGGACATTAGGCCCTATCAAGTTAATTTGTAGGTTCTCATCCACCTGTAACAAACAAGAGCTGGCGCCGAATGGCAGCCTGATATACCCCCGCTGATTATACCCTGAATCAATCAGGCAAGTGAAAATTTAATTGTGTCGGGACACAGTACAAGTATGGACAAAATACAAGTATAAAAACAATTATATAATCCTAGTAACCAACATTTTCAATGATAACTGTCTGCACAACAATTAAAACTGCCTTACATTTAAAAAAAAATTGTGATGAAAAATTCCATATATTGTACAACAATGAAAAACAATGACACCTCAGTAAACAGGAAATTCTTATAACCTAACCTTGAAATCCGAATACACGATAGATTTGACCATAAAGAAGCTCTGTGCAAATCAACGATTGAATCCAACTTACAGTTTCAGAAAAAATTGTGACCAAAAATTCCATATATTGTACAACAATGAAAAACAATGACGTCTCGGCAAACAGGAAGTGCTTATGACGTAACCTTGAAATTTGAATACACGATAGATTGGACCATAAGGAAGCTTTGGTCAAAACAACAACTGAATCCCACTTACAGTTTCAGAAAATATTGTGACGAAAAATTTCATATATTGTACAACAATGAAAAACAATGACGTCTTGGAAAACAGGAAGTGCTTACCGTGTAACCTTGAAATCGGATTACACAATAGATTTGACCATAAGGAAGCTCTGTGCAAAACAACAATTGAATCCCACTTACAGTTTAAGAAAAAACTGTGACGAAAAATTCCATATATTGTACAACAATGAAAAACAATGACGTCTCGGCAAACAGGAAGTGCTTATGACGTAACCTTAAAATTCGAATACACGATAGATTGGACCATAAGGAAGCTTTGTTCAAAACAACAACTGAATCCCACTTACAGTTTCAGAAAAAATTGTGACGAAAAATTCCATATATTGTACAACAATGAAAAAAACAATAAAGTCTCAGCAAACAGGAAGTACCTATGCGGTAACCTTGAAATCTGTATATACTTATCAGACCATCATGAGAAAGTTTTTGCCAAAATATGATTTCATTCTGTAAAGTAGTTGCTGAGAAAAGTGTGGTTATGGACAGACGAACGGACGAACGAACGAACGAACGGAGGTAAACCAGTATACCCCCAATACTATGTAGGGGGGGTATAAAAATCTGGGGTGAATGGGAGGGTTTTATTTTATTTTTTTTAACTGATTTTCACTAAAATTGATAGGAATATAAAAAAAAATTCTAAATAATTGAAAATAAAATAAAATTGAGCTTAGAAAAAATGGGGCGGATGGGGATAAGAATCTATTAATTAATTTAATGTGGCCTTAAATGATGTCAAACTGAAGATATACATACCTATCTGTCTGCAAGCAAAACCAATAAAGTCAGGAACAGAAAATATCTTGGCTTCACTTTCTTTGTTTCCTCTTTTATACTGATAAAAAAAACAAATATAAGAATTAAAACTGAAAAGAACTAAACTCACATGTAGCAAATGAAAATCATAATCCAACATCAAAAAAAAAAAAAAACTCAATTCAAATACCCTTCAGCCCGGACCCTGGGGTTTAGAAATAGGACCTAGTATCTCAGGCTTGCGGGGTATGACCCCTTCTTAACGGGGCTGACCCTGATGGAACCCCAGGATATAGAAACAGGACCCATTCCGTGGTTGTGCGGGATGAATAAATACACAACCAATATTCAGATGGGATGTAAACTCAGGTCCACGTGTTTGAAGAAATGCCATGCTTCCTGCACGTTAAAGAACCCTTGTAGCAAGCTCGTTTTGAGTGGTCCGTAGGTGATCGGCTACAAGGCCAAATTCCCCGCCCCTTTCGATTTCACCCTTCTTTTCCAGTGGCAGTCAGAATTTCCTGTCCCATGACCCTTTCCATACCCCAAAGTGATTATTTATTAACAAACTTGTTCTCGTCTTGATATAGCTGAAATATTGCTCAGTAGACATTAAAGAATATTCAATCAATCAATCAAATACCCTTCAGAGTAATTTTTTAGGCTTATAATTAGTTTTTGTGAAAGTATGACTTTCAACTTATGTTCGTTAAGATTTCCATGAAGTGGATAACTACTACAATACTGTTTATTTGTACATGTTAATAAAGACAGAGTACCAGAAATGATCCACAACCAATGTTCTCAAATAAAATTTCCCTTCCAAACCCCCCTCCCTGGGCTCTATACCTGCACACACATTTAAATGGAATAGCACTAACCATTAAATACAATATATTCATAACATTATACAGTTATTGACTATGTCCCAAAACAACAGCTGTTTGAGGACCCACTCTATAACTGTTTTGTTATACCTTTTCATGTCGAATGTGTTTTTGTCTTTAAAATATGTTTTATTGCAGTGATTTCATTAGCAGCCGGGAACCAGAGAATTTCGCCGGCTATTTCATCAAAATCCCCGGCTATCGAAATTGCATGGTTTTCTTTAAATTTCATAAGTTTTTATTTATTTTGTATCGCCTAACAAAAACATGGTCAAAATGGAACGTGATGCTTACTTTAGAATTCCGTCCCATTAAAGCGTTTGGAAGATTGTGATTTACTCTGGCCATCGGTTAGTTCGCCCCAT
The DNA here is from genome assembly GCA_002080025.1 of Modiolus philippinarum. NCBI lineage: Eukaryota > Metazoa > Mollusca > Bivalvia > Mytilida > Modiolidae > Modiolus > Modiolus philippinarum. The sequence continues at coordinate 25,572 of MJUU01037839.1, forward strand.
TTATCAATATTGCCACTACGCTGGTTCCCGACTGAATACTCACTACTGTCTCAGTTAACGTTCCAGATTTACCTGAAAGTACGAAGGGACGCGGTTATAGGTCCGAAATTAAAATGGCTGTCGATAACCATACCATATGGCCATAGTGAAGGTCAGTGGTGATGAAAAATGAAGCGACAACGCTCAATATTGGACTTTTGTCCAAAAAAGTGCTACATTCACAGGCGTTCTTTTCTGTCAATGGGGAGAACGACTATCCATGGGGGTTTACTATCCAACACGGAGTCGTTCTCCCCATTGACAGAAACGAACGCCTGTGCCCAAATCAATCCGAAACACGTATTTAGTGGATGAAATCATATAATATTTTGGTTATTCAGAAAGATTTCTTAATAAACGAACATGGTTATTATGTTATGAAATTCGCTAGGAATCATTTATATTCGACACCATCAATAATTAAAAACTGAAAAAGTTATAACACGCTAATAAACGAACATGGTTGCAATGTTATGAAATACTCTAGGATAGGTAATGACACGATTTTTTATAGAAATTATTCTATAAATATGACTTTCAGTATACTAGTAAAATAAAGTGATTCTAGAATATTGGCCCACACAATACATGATGTCACACCATGACTGCATGTCACCACAAATTGCACCTGAAATAAAAACAAATATGAAGATTGTTTAAAATGTATCATAATTTGTGAATCACAGTTGTTGTTAACAAAGAAAAAAGGAGTAATTGGTGGCAGGAGAAGCCACAATTGGGGTTCAAATTTCCTCAAATCCATTTTCGGCCGGGGGGCTTAGCCCCACTGGACCCCCTAACATGGCTTTGCACTCGACCCACTGGGGGCCTTTAGCGGCCCCCAGACCCCCCCCCCTCCCCCCGTTAATTCTTTCTCACCCTATTCTAATTCCTACTGAAACCACTGTATTGGTATATCTATCTGCATTACATTAAAACTTCCAGTTTTGTTAATGCACTCCATTTCATATGAATACAATTCATGTCGCCAAATTGGTAGTGCCCTTGATTTAGGCAAAATCTGTAAATTTTATGGTTTCTGGATGATAACTTGAGTTTGCTTTGAAGGAAAGTTTTAATATTTTGGGATTATGTTTCTATGCATAAAAATACAGCTCAAATTCCATTTTAACTGTGATCAGATTTTACGTTCCAGAGTTATTGCCCTTGATTTATGCAAAATCTGTCAATTTTATGGTTTCCGGATGATAACTTGATTTTGCTTGGAAGGAAAGTTTTAATATTTTGGGATTATATTTATATTCATAAAATACAGGTCAAGTTCAATTTTGACTGTGATCAGATTTTGTGTTCCAGAGTTATTGTCCTTGATTTAGGCAAAATATAAATTTTATGGTTTGCGGATGATAACTTGAGTTTGCCTCGATGGAAAGTTTTAATATTTTGGGATTATAACAGGTCAAGATCTATTTTGACCGTGATCGGATTTTGTGTTCCAGATTTATTGCCCTTGAGTATTTAGGCAAAATCTGTAAATTTTGTGGTTTCCAGATGCTAACTTGAGTTTGCTTTGAAGGAAAGTTTTAATATTTAGGGATAATGTTTCTATTCATAAAATACAGGTGAAGATGGATTTTGACCATGATCGGATTTTGGGTACCTGGGTTATTGACCTTGATTTAGGCAACATCTGTAAATTTTATGGTTTCTGGATGATAACTTGAGTTTGCTTTGAGGGAAAGTTTCAATATTTGGGGACAATGTTTCTATTCATAAAATACTTGACCATAATCGGACTTGAGTTCCAGAGTTATTGCCCTTGATTTAGGAAAAATCTGTAAATTTTATGGTTTCCGGACAATAACAAGTTTGCTTTGAGAGAAAATTTTAATAATTTGGGACAAGGTTACTAATTATAAAATACATTCAAGCTCAGTTTTGAACATGATTGTATTATGCATTCAAGAGTTATTGCCCTTGACATAGGCAAAATCTGTAAATTTTATGGTTTCCGAATGATAACTTCAGTATACTTTCTGAGAAAATGTTAATATTTTGGGTTTTGATCATGATTGAATTAAGTGTTCCAGAATTAAGTGTTCCAGAGTTATTACCCTTGACCTAGGCAAAATCTGTAAATTTTATACATAGTTTCCAGATGTTCTGGATGATAACTTCTATTAGCTTTGTGAGAAAATTCCTGCAACTACTAGGATTGCCTATGGGCGGGGGTATCTTTTGTGATCAGCAGATCAGCTTTCTCTAGTTCTTTTTTTTTGTCCCATGTTTGTGTGGTGTCTTTGTTTCTTGGTGTTTCCAATGTTACCATTGTTCCTAAACTGTTTGTTTTTTTACCGACAGTTCGGTTCTCCCTTACTTTACAATAATCATGTGCAACATCAAAACTCAAATAACTGACATTATAAAATATTATGTTCATGTAATCTGGACTAATTCTAGCTGGTGAAAAAAATAGTAATGGTGAATTACATGATACCCCGCCATGTTTCACAAAATTTCTAAGTTAAAAGGGGCATAAATCCACAAAGATGTGTACCGCTGAAACCAAAATTTATACTTGGCCTGTGTTTTTTTGGTAAACAATTTACATACAATGTTTGAAGACAGTATGTTATTTCATTGACAAGTTATGAGTACAAAACCCCTTGGACCTTGGAACCCAAAATCGAACTTGACCTGAGTTTTGTAGTAAACAATTTACATACCAAGTTTGAAGACATTGTGTTATTTCGTTCACAAGTTATCAGTCGGACACCCTAAAATTCGCAAAATTTCAAAGTTTAAAGGGGCATAACTCCAGAACCCCTTGGACCTCTGAACCCAAAATCCTTCTTGAACTGAGTTTTGTGGTTAACAACTTACATACCAAGTTTGAAGACCCTGTGTTATTTCGTACAAAAGTTATCAGTCGGAAACCCTAAAATTCGCAAAATTTCAAAGTTTCAAGGGGCATAACTCCAGAACCCCTTGGACCTCGGAACCCAAAATCAAACTTGACCTGAGTTTTGTGGTAAACAATTTACATACCAAGTTTGAAGACCTTGTGTTATTTTGTTCACAAGTTATCAGTCGGAAACCCTAAAATTCGCAAAATTTCAAAGTTTCAAGGGGCATAACTCCAGAACCTCTGGGACCTTTGAACAAAAAATCAAACTTGACCTGAGTTTTGTGGTAAACAACTTGCAAACCAAGTTTGAAGACCTTGTGTTATTTCGTTCACAAGTTATCAGTCGGAAACCTTAGGGGGACAGACGGACGGACAGAAGGACTGACGGACGGATGGACAGACAGACGGACGGACACACAACTGAGGATATCACATAATACCTCGCCACTTCGTATGGCGGGGTATAAAAATCCTTGAAAACTGTTGCAATATAAGAATTTTAACTGGATACATTACCACAAAATGATTGTTGAATGCTAGCTGTAGCCTCAGTCTGGCATGGTCAGACGTTTCTACCTGTAATTAATATAATTTATTGTAATTAAATAAAACGCTAGATTAAGACAGCAAGCCCTATACAAGACTGTGAGACACTACTGAATCACTGGGTACATACACAAATGTAATGACATATGTTCACACAAGCTAGGGCAAAACAATGTCCTCTGCTGAAGTTGAAATGACATTAGAAAAAAAGAAACCCATGATCCCAAAGTATCATCAAGATGAATAATAGGGATAATAGGGTTATTCTACTGTTCTATTTACTTTGTATGTATGTTCCGGACCAAACACGTATCTAAATCGTACGCATATGGTCCAGACCAAATGTGTATACTCATATGATCGCACCGTATGCGTATGGTCCGACCGAATGCATATACTCATACAGTCTGGATCGAGCCAGACCATTTCAGTATGAAGACCGTATGGGTATTTCAAGAAATTTCTTTAATTTTGACTAATATTTAATCAAATATTCCTTAATTATTTTTTTTTAAAGTTACTATATTTTTTCCAAGTTGTTTGGCGTAGGGATGGGTAATTTAGGACAAGTAATTTGTTAAGGTAACTATGCCAAGTTACAATTCCCAAGGTCAGTCAGTTATGTGCTCAAGTGATCACGGATACTGATTTTCATAAATTAACTTGTTCAAATACTTTTTTTTATTTGTAGAATATTTGGGTGGTTATGATAATATAGTGTTTTGTAATTTATTCTAATATGACTCTCTTCTTTCGCTTTGGAAACAAAGCTATGTTCTAATTCCAACAATATTTTTTAGCACATGCGTATATTATTTTTTACAAAAGATCATTTGTAATGTACAATTTCACCTTTTATTCACTCAATATTCATTTTATTTTGCGTAAATAATGTTTTAAAGAATGAATTACCTAAGAATCCACATAAAATAATGATAATAATAGAAATTTACAACAGTTACTAAATTTAAGACTCAGAATTGTCATGCTCTGTGATTTAAACATAAAATTTTTAATTTTTAACATTAATAAAATTATAAATTTTCTTTTTTTTTTTTTTTTTGCTTCAAAAATAACATAACTAAGCAGTCATATAAATCAGAAATACAACAAGCTCACACTTATACCCGCTTCGATTTTTTAAATATCTGTATTTGATATGTTTTATAACAGATTATTTGTATAAAGTCATACATTCCCCGTTTCCCTTCTTTTTTCTATAAGCTTAGTAGCCACTTGTATTAATAAAACTAATATATATTTCTCTATGTCCATTTATGTGTGTTTGTATGTAGTTTTCCGACATATTTCAATTTTAGTGCAAAACCCAATATTGCTCTCTGAGAGCCGCATTGAATGTTCAAAACTCTTGTTGAATATATTAAGACAGAAATAGATTATTGCAATTGGGCTCTATGCGAATTAGAACATGGTAAGTCCTTATATTTGTCTTCATTTCATACCTCGTTATCGCTCGGTATAAAATATTGACCAATATAAGGTCTGCCCATGTTCTAATTCACATAAAGCCTGCTTGCAATAATCTGTTTTTAATTAGGGCATAATAATTGTAAATATTCATGTTTAAATAAAGGGCTACACCGAGCGCAGCATGATACGACTGCAGCATGTCGAATACTAAAATTTGAACAAGTGTAATTCAAAATGAATGAGGACACAGTAAAGAGTTTGATACAGTAATTAAATTGACCAAATAAAGAGCTTGAATCAGTTGCAATTTTGGCACCTTTGGCCCCTTTAGCTCAGAAACGGTAAAAGCTTTGCCAAATTTGTTGACATACTACTGAAAGCTTATATCAAGAAGAATCCAAAGAAAAAAACTGATCAAAATCCGATGAATAATAAAGATTTCAAATATTTCGAAAAATTACAATTTTGGCCCCTTTGACTCCTTGTAGCTGGAAAACGGTAATAGCTATGCAAAATCCACTGACATACAACCGACAGCTTACATCAAGAGGAATCCAAAGAAAAAAATCCTATTGAAATCCGATGAAAAATAAAGATTTCACATATTTTGATAATTTGCAATTTTGGCCCCTTTGACCCCTTGTAGCTCCGAAACCGTAAGAGCTACGCAAAATCCATTGACATAGAACTGAAAGCTTATATCAGGAGGAATTCAAAGAAAAAAATCCCATCAAAATCCGATGAAAAATAAAGATTTCTCTATTTCGAAAATTTGCAGTTTTGGCCCCTTTGACCCCTTGTAGCTCGGAAACGGTAAGAGCTACGAAAAATCCATTGACATCACACTGAAAGCTTATATCAAGAGGAATTCAAAGAAAAAAATCCCATCAAAATCTGATGAAAAATAAAAATTTTAGGTTATCTGTAAATTTATGATTTTGGCCCCCTTCGGCCCCTCATAGCTCGGAAACGGTAAGAGCTACGCCAAATCCATTGACATACTACTGAAAGCTTACATCAAGAGGAATCCAAAGCGAAATCCAATGAAAAATAAAAATTTTATGTAATCTGCATGTTTGCAATTTTTGCCCCGTTTGGCCCCTCATAGATCAGAAAGGAAACAAATTATCAAAAATCTGATGCTGCAGCGCCTATTTATTTTTCATAAGGAATCCATTGCAAAAAAAGGCATCAAAATCGGACTAAAAATAAAAAAATTAAATTTTTAAAATTCGCCCCTTTTGGTCCCCATTTATCTCATGAACGGTACATGCGATGTGAAATCCGTTGACATACTACTGATTGGAAATTACCTCAGGAGCACACTGAAAGAAACCCCATCAATATCTGATAATTAATAAAAATTCTACAGCTAAATAGGTGAAAACACCCAATTTTGCCCTTTTTGGCCCCTATTTTAAAAACAGGAGGGGCCATAATAACCAAAACCAATACACACCTTCCTTTTGTGCCAAGGAACATTGTGTAAAAATTTCATAAGGATTGATCTACTTGAACTTGAGTTATTGGCCAAAACTTAAAGTGTCTACAGACAACGACGCCGACGACGACGACGACGACAGCACCATACCATTATACGACCCAAAATTTTTTGCGGTCGTATAAAAATATGGTGAGGTGGGAGGGGTAGGCTTGGATATGATTTTTAAAGTAACAATTCTTTATTTAACTTCCAAAACAACATGATTATGATCTCCAAATCTGGTAGATTCAACTTTTCCATGCATGTTTTAAAACAATCTAACCTTCTCCGCTTTTTTATTTGTCATCAAACGACCTGACATACTTATCAGTAAGTATTAACTAGAGGCTCAGAGACTGAGCTTGTATCGCTCACCTGACAAAATGCTTCTATGCCATGCATGACCAAAAAAGATGTATTTTACTAATGAGGTCTAATGTTAAGCTATGTTCTCCATTGGCACAAGTGTTTTTTCGTGTGATCCTATTGAAATGAGTAATCTTTGCAAAGGACCTTTAATACATCATTCCAATACAGTTTAGTTAAATTTGTTTAGTTTCAGAGAAGATAATGAAAAGTATGGTTTTCACATACCGGGCTACAACGTTAAACTATGTTCTGCACTGGAGGCCATGTTTTTGTCGGATCTAAATGAAATGAGAAAATTTGTATAAAGTACCTTCCATACATCATTCCTGTACAGTTTGGTTGAATTTCAGAGGAGAACATGAAAATGTGATTTTCCAATAGGGTCCAATGTTTAACCTAAGTTCCGTGCTGACTGCCATGTTTTTTATCAGATCTGAATGTAATGAGCAATCTTTGTTAAGGACGTTTAGTACATAAATCCTCTTAAGTTTGGTTGAATTTGCTTCAGTGATTTCAGAGGAGTAAAAAATAGTAAAAAATGTGATTTTTCACATAGGGTTCAATATTAAAACTAAGTTCCACGTTTGCAGTCATGTTTTTTGTCAGATCAGAACAAAATATGCAATCTTTAGAAAGAACCTTTAGTAAATCATTCCTGTAAAGTTTGGTTGAATTCAATGCTTCAGTGGTTTCAGAAGAGAAGATGAAAATATTATTTTCCCACAGGGTCCAATGTTAAACTATGTTCTGTGCTGGCGGCCATGTTTTTTCTCTGATCAGAGCAAAATGAGCAATCTTTGTCAAGGACCTTCAGTACATCATTCCTGTCAAGTTTGGTTGAATTTGCTTCAGTGGTTTCAGAGGAGAAGATTAAAATGTGATTTTCCTATAGGGTCCAATGTTAAACCATGTTCTGTGCTGGCGGCCATGCTTTGTGTCGGATTGGAAGGAAATGAGCAATCCTTGTTAAGGACCTTTAGTAAATAATTCCTGTAAAGTTTGGTTGAATTTGCCTCAGCTGTTTCAGAGCAGAAGATGAAAATGTGGTTTTCCCATAGGGTCCAATGTTGAACCTAAGTTCTGTGCTGGCGGCCATGTTTTTTATCGGATCGGAACAAAATGAGCAATCTTTGTAAAGAACCTTCCATACATCTTTCCTGTAAAGTTTGGTTGAATTTGCTTCAGTGGTTTCAGAGGAGAAGATGAAAATGTGACTTTCTCATAGGGTCCAATGTTAAACTATGTTCTGTGCTGGCGGCCATGTTTTTTCTCTGTTCAGAGCAAAATGAGCAATCTTTGTCAAGGACCTTCAGTACATCATTCCTGTCAAGTTTGGTTGAATTTGCTTCAGTGGTTTCAGAGGAGAAGATTAAAATGTGATTTTCCTATAGGGTCCAATGTTAAACCATGTTCTGTGCTGGCGGCCATGCTTTGTGTCGGATTGGAAGGAAATGAGCAATCCTTGTTAAGGACCTTTAGTAAATAATTCCTGTAAAGTTTGGTTGAATTTGCCTCAGCTGTTTCAGAGCAGAAGATGAAAATGTGGTTTTCCCATAGGGTCCAATGTTGAACCTAAGTTCTGTGCTGGCGGCCATGTTTTTTATCGGATCGGAACAAAATGAGCAATCTTTGTAAAGAACCTTCCATACATCTTTCCTGTAAAGTTTGGTTGAATTTGCTTCAGTGGTTTCAGAGGAGAAGATGAAAATGTGACTTTCTCATAGGGTCCAATGATAAACCATGTTCCGTGCTGGCAGCCATGTTTTTCGTAGGATCGGAAAGATATGAGCTATCTTTGTTAAGGACCTCTCATACATCATTCCTGTAAAGTTTGGTTGAATTTGCTTCAGTGGTTTCAGAGGAGAAGATGAAAATGTGAAAAGTTAAAGGACGACAGACAACGGTCGACGGATGCCAAGTGATGGCAATAGCTCACACTGACCCTTTAGGTCAGGTGAGCTAAAAATATGAATTGAATTTCTCGCACAAGTTTACAACGGAACAGAGTTGATAAAACAGTTGCAGTTGAGCTGAAATCATATATATTACTGGATTTACATCAATTAGGTATGGTTACACATTATATCAATAAGCTTTGCAATTTATAATCCAGACCCTTAACCTCTTTTGCAAAATTATGTATACAGACTTGACCATATGAGTACAGTCCAAATACGCATATGATCCAGAACATATACATAAGAGCTTTTGGATGTAAGGTGCATTCTGATTGGTTAATAGCCTTTTTTCTTTTTTTTTTTTGTATATACCTCTTCACTGAAAGGCTTGTGGTGGTATTTGTTCTGGAGTCATCTGAGCATTTTGGTGGTAGCGACATTAGGTGTAATTAAACAGATACCGTATTCGACCAAATAAGCGCCCAGGGCGCTTACAAAATTCAACTAGAGGCTCAGAGACTGAGCCTGTATCACTAACCTGACAAAACGCTTCTATGCCATGCATGACCAAAAATTTTTATGCTTTTTACCAATGGGGCAGGGTATTTAGGTATGTTCTCAATTAGAACCCGTGTGTTTTGTCTGATCTCATTGAAATGATTAATTTTTGCGAAGGACCTTCTATACATTTAGTATAATTTGCTTTAATTGTTTTGAGAGAAGATGAAGAAAAGGATGGTTTTCTCATACTGGGCTCCAATGTTAAACTATGTTCTGCACTTGAGGCAATGTTTTTTGCCGGATTGAAATGAAATGTGCAATTTTTGTAAAGTACCTTCAGTCATCATTCCTGTAAAGTTAGGTCGATTTCAGAACAGAAGATGAAAATGTGATTTTCCCATAGGGTCTGATGATAAACTATGTTCCGTGCTGGCAGCCATGTTTTCTAACGGATTGTAAAGAAATGAGCCATCTTTATTAAGGACCTTCTATTCATCCTTCCTGTAAAGTTTGGTTGATTTGTTTCTGCAGTTTCAAAGGAAAAGATGAAAATGTGATTTTTCCCATAGGGTCCAATGTTAAACCTAAGTTCAGAACTGGTGGCCATATTTTTCATTTGATCAGAACGAAATGAGCATTCGTTGTAAAGGACCTTCCATACATCATTCCTGTAAAGTTTGGTTGAATTTATTTCAGTTATTTCAGAGAAGAAGATGAAAATGTGATTTTCCCATATATTACTGGATGTTCCATGCTGGCCGCCATGTTTTTCATCGGCTGAGAATGAAATGAGCAATCTTTATTAAGGACCTTAGGTTCAATTGGCTTCAGCCGTTCAAGAGCAGAAGATGAAAATATGATTTTTCCCATAGGGTCCAATGTTAAACCTAAGTTCCGCGCTGGTGGCCATGTTTTTCATCAGATCAAATCAAAATGAGCAACCTTTGTAAAGGACCATCCATACATCATTCCTGTAAAGTTTGGTTGAATTTGCTTCCGTAGTTTCAGAGTAGTAGATGAAAATGTGATTTTCCAATAGGGTCCTATGTTAAAGCATGTTCCGTGCTGACGGCCATGTTTTTCGTCATATCGTAACGAAATAAGCCATCTTTGTTAAGGACTTTTAGTACATCACTATTGTAAAGTTTGGTTCAATTGGCTCAGTCATTTCAGAGCAGAAGATGAAAATATGATTTTTCCCATAGGGTCAAATAATAAACTTAAGTTCTGCTCTGGTGGCCATGTTTTTTATCGGATCAAATCAAAATGAGCAACCTTTGTAAAGGACCTTCCATACAACATTCCTGTAAAGTTTGATTGAATTTGCTTCTGTTATTTCAGAGAGGTAGATGAAAATGTGATTTTCCCATAGGGTCCTATGTTAACACATGTTCCGTGCCACCATGTTTTTCATCGAATTGGAAAAAATGAGCAAACTTTGTTCTGGACCTTCAGTACATCATTCCTGTCAAGTTTGGTTGAATTTGCTTCAGTGGTTTCAGAGGAGAAGATTAAAATGTGATTTTCCTATAGGGTCTAATGTTAAACCATGTTCTGTGCTGGCGGCCATGCTTTGTGTCGGATTGGAAGGAAATGAGCAATCTTTGTTAAGGACCTTTAGTAAATAATTCCTGTAAAGTTTGGTTGAATTTGCTTCAGTGGTTTCAGAGGAGTAGATGAAAATGTGATTTTCCCATAGGGTCCTACGTTTAACCATGTTCCGTATTGGCGGCCATGTTTTTCGTCGGATCGGAACTAAATGAGCCATCTTTGTTAAGGACCTTAAATACATCATTCCTGTAAAGTTTGGTTCAGTTTGCTTCAGACTTTTCAGAGCAGAAGATGAAAATGTGATTTTTCCAATAGGGTCCAATGTTAAACCTAAGTTTCGCGCTGGCGGCCATGTTTTCTATCGGATCGGAACAAAATTAGCAATCTTTGTAAAGGACCTTCCATACATCATTCCTGTAAAGTTTGGTTGAATTTGCTACAGTGGTTTCAGAGGAGAAGATGATTATGTGAAAAGTTAACAAACGACGGCCGGACGCCAAGTGATGGCAATAGCTCACACTGACCCTTCGGGTCAGGTGAGTTAAAAACAGGGGCACTTAATTAAATTGGCAAAACCGCTATTTATGGATGTCCGCTACCGTCATTGCTAGTATGTTCTATAATGCGTCTTCAACTTCCGGTTGTTAAAATCGTTGAGAAATGAGAAAGTTACAGATCTAGTAATCAATCACATGAATTTGGCATATATAAATAGATATCATTACTCAGGAGTCGTGAGAGGTATGTTAATGTTCTGTTTCTTAAAATTACGGCGATAATATACCTGCTCAAAACTCGTACATAGGCAAATAAACGCAAGTAAATTTTGGCAGTTAGGGAGTTTTGAGGGGGGCGCTTGTGCATTTTGACTTTGAAATACGGTGAGGGGGTGCTTATTGGAGCAGGGGCGCTAATAAGTTCGAATACGGTATATCATGAACCTAAGGGTATTTGCCAAAAATACAAGTCTTTGGTCTAAATTTCCCTTGCCTAAAGCTTGGGAAATTTTACTGCCCTGCAACTTGTATTTTTGTCAAATACCCCTCCATTTTATTATATATCTGTTAAATATTTAGTCTATGCTGTTTCTATTTTTATCTATTTTTTATATCATATATTTGTAGTGACAGATTTTTTTCTTGTAAAATTTTTTCACACAAAGATATTGCACCTAAATCATATTTCTAAGTTTGCTTAAAAATAATTCACAGGGCCAGTGGCTTGATGGATATTTACATATGGGTACCCTTATTTTTGTTAATATTTACCAAGACAGTAGCGGAGGAAGGGGAAAATAATGTGCACCCATTTGTAAATAAGACTACAAACCACTAGTGGATATGAATCATTTCGATTCAAATATGACATTTAATAATCAAGGCAGAAGTATGGTGTATAAGATAACAACAGCCATTACATAAGTTTACTGATGTATTTATAATGTTGTAAAGTTCGACTGCTGTGATGTCACTCAATATGTCATTGATATTTACACAAAACTAGTCGTCGTGGTTTCCTTTGTTGCCATATTACAATGTATGTAATCCTAAGGTTACTATGTATCTAGACTTAAAAGAAGAGTGAGATTGACTCTTATTTCATAAAGTATAGTTTATTCAAGGTTTGTTCAATGGTTTTCAAGTAATTCCAACTGCTCTTGTAATATCCAATTTTAAAAGTAATTTATTTTTTCATAATTGATTCCTCTTATTTATCAAATCCACAGTAATTTATGTAAAATACAGAAACTGTATTAAATTTGCATGAATTTTATCAGTCACAAACTTATCATAGAGTCCTTCTAAATAAACATTACTTTATACATTATGAATTTTACTCTAAAGAATTTCCCATATTATGCAAAAAAATTTCAAGTCATTAACATACTTGCAAACCTCAAATTCATGACCCAACATCCAGGTATGTGGTGGTGGGTCATATCGTGTGAAGCCATCACGCATCTTTTCAGGAACTCTTTGCGCAAGATCCATACCATTTATTACCATACATGAGGAGGGCAAGACCTTTCTGTCAACCTGTTTTGGGGCATTTTCAGCAGGTTGTTAAATGTTTTTGCTGAAATGAACTAGAGCATGTCGAAACTGGCATTGTTGGAAGGGCCCCGCAATATCGATCCTGAAACTCTGGGCAAGTGAAATTGAGGTAAGTGTGGATTCAAATTCTGTTTGACACACAAATGTGTTGATCAGTGGTGTTGATACAGTAATTTCCTGGATACAGTGATTTCTTGGGAGTTTTACCAAACCATATCATTTCTTAGCTTCAGAATTAATATCAAATCATTCAAGCTGATACAAGTAAAAAAATCTTATGATAAAAATTTGGTTTATAGTAAAAAGTCAAGGTATGAGCAAACAGGCAGTGGATGTTTGACAAACTTGAAAACTGCTTACACAATACAACTCATCATTTCCAAGCTTCAGACCAAATTCCAAAACATTTCCTCAAATAGAAGCCAAGAAATCTGTGACGGAAATTTTGTCTTAGTTAAAATTCTAAGTATCTGCAAACAGGAAGAGGGCACCCGACAAACTTGACAATTGCTTACACAATACAACTCATCATTTCCAAGCTTCAGACCAAATTTCAATTCATTCCCTCCAGTAAAAGCCAAGAAATCTTTGACGAAAAATTTGGTTTATAGTAAAAAATCAAAGTATCGGCAAACTTGAAAATTGCTTACACAATACAACTTATCATTTCCAAACTTCAGACCAGATTTCAAATCATTCCCTACATTAGAAGCCAAGAAATCTGTGACGAAAATTTGGTTTTTAGTAAAAATTAAAAGTATCTGCAAACAGGAAGTAGGCATCCGCCAAACTTGAAAATTGCTTACACAATACAACTCATCATTTCCAAGCTCCAGACCAAATTTCAAATCATTTCCTCCAATAGAAGCGAAGAAATCTTTAATGAAAAAATTGTAAACAGACAGACAGACAAAGTGAAAACTATAGTGCACCCGCATCTAGATGCGGGCCCCTAATAAGTTGTTAACTGTTTTTGGACCATATGGTGTTTTCTGTTCAGTTAAAGTTTTACTTTGTCTTAACTTTTAAGGGAAATTTTAAAGCGCTGTTTGCTGTTGATCTTAAAAATTGTGAAAATGATGACCCGCGGCAGGTGAAGGGTTAATTTTGCGGGTCACACCGAAAGTGAGTCAGGTGGCAAGTTTGCATTAACCATTATGGTACAGTATACAAAATTTTTATAGACTAACCTCAATTATATCTGTGATAAAATCAGGTCCCAACATCAAACAAAGTGACCTCATAGCATCTGATTTCTTTGGTTTACCAGCTGTAACAATAAAACTGCAACAATCAAGTCTACAACATACCATAGTTAGTTGTAGCAGACAATAAAATTGGAAAAATAACCTGTGGACACAGGATATGTCTCACCTGCCCTTGCATCGCCTTAATTTGCAAATTGATCTTCTGCAGCAGCAATAAAAACTAGAAAAACTGTGAGGCCACCCTTAGAAAATTGTTTGTTTGCTGTTTATCGACCTACTCAAAAAATTTTATTGTCATTTCAAAGAGGAAAAGATTTTTTATTCTATTTTTAGTACATTTTCTTTTAAAATTAACCCTTTTTGACATATTTCAAGAAAAAAACATAGAAAGCAGCCACAGCCTGCTAAGCTCACCTCGTTGCGCAGCATTGTAACATGTTGCACATGTCAGTAAACAGGAATGGACTATGAACATTCTTTATAACAGAATACAGACTGCATCCGATGCATGCATTGTTGTTGTCATCACAAATTGCATCATACATACCAATATGGTTGATATGGGCCATGGCAGTAAACGGGAATGGACTTTGACCATTCTACCTAGCCAAGTCGCTCATGTGTAAATTGTAGGTCAGAGACAGCATCCGAAGCATGCATTGCTGTTGGCATCCCAAAATGCATCATACATACCAATATGGTTGATGTGGGCCATGTCAGTAAGCGGGAATGGGCTTTAACCATTCTACCTAACCAAGTCGCTCATGCATAAAATGTAGGTCATAGACAGCATCTGAAGCATGCATTGTTGTTGTCATCCTAAAATGCATCACACATACCAATATGGTTAATGTCAGCCATGTCAGTAGGCGGGAATGAACTTTAACCATTCTACCTAAGCAAGTTGCTCATGCATAAAATGTAGGTCAGAGACAGCATCCGAAGCATGCATTGTTGTTGTCATCCCAAAATGCATCATACATACCAATATGGTTGATGTGAGTCATTTCAATAGACGAGAATGGACTTTAACCATTCTACCGAACCAAGTCGCTCATGTGTAAAGTGTAGGTCAAAGACAGCATCTGAAGCATGCATTGTTGTTGTCATCCCAAAATGCATCATACATACCAATATGGTTGATGTGGGCCATGACAGTAAGCAGGAATGGACTTTAACCATTCTACCTAACAAAGTCGCTCGTGCGTAAAATGTAGGTCAAAGACAGCATCTGAAGCATGCATTGTTGTTGTCATCCCAAAATGCATCATACATACCAATATGGTTGATGTTTGCCATGACAGTAAGCAGGAATGGACTTTAACCATTCTACCTAACCAAGTCGCTCATCCGTAAAATGTAGGTCAGTAGACAGCATCCGAAGCATGCATTGCTGTTGGCATCCCAAAATGCATCATACATACTAATATGGTTGATGTGGGCCATGTCAGTAAGCAGGAATGGACTTTAACAATTCTATCTAACCAAGTTGCTCATGCGTAAAATGTATGTCAGAGACAGCATCTGATGCATGCATTCCAGTCGTCATCCCAAAATGCATCAGGCATACCAATATGAGTGATGTGGGGCATATCAGTAAGCAGGAATGGACCTTAACCATTCTTCCTAACCGGACGCGTACGCGGACGCTAGGGGGTATCACATAAGACCCCCTCACTTCGTGAGGTGAGCTAAAATTAATTCACCTACCTACCTACTCACATCCAAAATTGTTAGTCGATAAACAGCAAACAAACAATTTGTTAAGGATGGCCTGAGCAAAGCTCACTAATAAATACCCCCCGCACCCCATTTGATTAAAGAAATTAAACATAGAAAGCAGCCACAGCCTGCTAAGCTCACCTCGTTGCACAGCATTGTCACATGTTGCACATGTCAGTAAACAGGAATGGATTATAATCATTTTTTTTAACAGACTCAGTCATGCATAAATTGTAGTTTACAGTCTGCATCCGAAGCATTCATTGTTGTTGTCATCCCAAATTGCATCATACATACCGATATGGTTGCGAAGGGACATGTCAGTAAGCGGGAATGAACTTTAACCATTCTACCTAACCAAGACGCTCATGCGTAAAATGTAGGTCAGAGACAGCATCCGAAGCATGCATTGTTGTTGTCATCCCAAAATGCATCATAGATACCAATATGGTTGATGTGGGCCATGTCAGTAAGCAGGAATGGACTTAAACAATTCTTCCTAACCAAGTCGCTCATGCGTAAAATGTAGGTAAGAGACAGCATCCGAAGCATGCATTGTTGTTGTCATCCAAAAATGCATCATAGATACCAATATGGTTGATGTGGGCCATGTCAGTAAGCGGGAATGGACTTAAACCATTCTACCTAACCAGGTCGCTCATGCTTAAAATGTAGGTCAGAGACAGCATCCGAAGCATGCATTGTTGTTGTCATACCAATATGGTTGATGTGGGCCATGTCAGAAAGCGGGAATGGACTTTAACCATTCTACCTAACAAAGTCACTCATGTGTAAAATGCAGGTCAAAGACAGCATCCGAAGCATGCTGGACCTTAAACATTCTTCCTAACCGGACACATACGGGGACGCAGACGCAGACGCAGACCCCGATGCCGGGGGTATCACATAAGCCCCCCTCACTTCATGATGTGAGCTAAAAATCAATCAAATCAAATTCTGAAATAGGTGGTGCACATCTACATTATGTCATAAAGACTATGTTAAAGTTTCATGAGATGGGTACCAACTTGTAACGTGATGGCCAAGTCCATGTTTTGCTATTGGAAACCCCAAAAAATAATCAAATAAAATTCTGATGTAGGAGGTGCACATCTACATTATGTCATAAAGGCTGTTTTAAATTTTCATGAAAATCTATTGAGTGGTTCAGGAGGAGTACAGGATAAGAGATGGGAACCCACTTGTAACGTAATGGCTAAGTCCATGTTTTGCTATGGAAAACCCCAAAAATCAATCAAATCAAATTCTGAAATAGGAGGTGCACATCTCCATTATGTCATAAAGACTGTGTTAAAGTTTCATGAAAATCTATTCAGTTGTTCAGGAGGAGTAGCGGATAAGAGATGGGTACCCTCAGGTGTCACGGACGGATGGAAAAACGGACGGAAGGATGGACAGACGGACACCCCCATCACTATATACCCCCCACTTTTCAAGCAGGGGGTATAATAATAACTGTGTTTACATATTCCTTGGAAAAAAAATGATGTGATTACCTATGCATGACTAAGGGGCCAGGACCACCATCTGGGTTTGGAATCGGTATGTACTTCTCAAGACGCAATTGCATGTCAAATATCAAGTGCCTAGGACTACTGGTAGAGGCTGTACAAACTGTTTGTCAAAAACTTAAAGTGATCGTTCATGCGTGAATATAAGGGGCCAGGGCCACCATCTGGGCATGGAATCGGTATGTACTTCCCAAGACGCAACTGCATGTCAAATATCAAGTGCCTAGGACTACTGGTATAGGCTGAACAAACTGCTTGATAAAAACTTAAAGTGATGGTTCATGTGTGACTAAGGGGCCAGGGCCATAATCTAATTAGGAATTTGAGCTGTACCCATAATAATGCAACTGCACATCAAATACTATGGACCTACAACTAATATAAGCTTGTAAATTCACAATAATTTGCAATTGTTGACACCACTGCCGCCAGAAACGCTATCCCTAACTCTCGCTTCCGCGATTTTTTCGTCACAGACGAGATGAAAATGTCAATACTTTGTAAATAAGTAACATCTTATAATATGTTATTGGTAATCAAATATGAAATAATTGTATGTAGGATTTGTTAAACTTGGTTGTGCATCAAACAAATGTAAAAGAAAAGTTTCAATGATGTTAATGTACAAAAATCAAATATTTTCAACCTTACAATTTCGCTCTGCAAAAATATAAGTTCTAGATAATAGTGTTGCAGATAGTTCTATATGATATGAATGATAGTTTATCAGTAGTTTGTTCGAGTTTCCTTTGATCTCTTGAAGTAAATATTTTCATTATTTCCTACTGTCTGATTACAAAAGAAATATTGGCAAAAAGTAACTTAACCCATGCCTACATTGTCAATCAGGGCATCAATGTAAACAAAGAAATATACATCTACTAGTACAATAAATGGCTACGCAAAGCGCAGCATGATATGACCGCAGCATGTCGACCACTGAAATTTGAACAAGTGTAAACTAAAATTAATGTGGACACAGTAATTTTAAAGTTAAACCAAGATAAGATGGAATTAATAATATTTGCCCCAAAACACCGAGTGAAAGATTTGAGTAACTGTCAACTTATTCTCGAAAATTATATAGTGACAGATGTTGATTGTGTGAAAAATCTCGGCGTATACTTTGACAGATCATTGAGCATGGAACAACACATTACTGCCGTTTCGAAATCCTGTTTTCATCAGATCAGAAACATTGGAAAAATANGACCCTACATTACTGATAGTGCATGTAAAACTTTAGTGTGTTCATTAATTACATCAAGATTAGACTACGGAAATGCACTCCTGTACGGTGTAAACGCCAGTGCCTTGAATAACCTGCAAAGAGTTCAAAATACTGCCGCACGATTGATAGCTCGACGCAGAAAATACGACCACATTACGCCAGTGTTAATAGACCTTCATTGGTTACCTGTGAATTTCCATTGTCAATACAAACTTCTCGTTTATGTTTTTAAATCTCTCCATGGCTTAGCACCCGTATATTTGCAAGATCTTTTGACTATACATAAGCCTACAAGAACGCTACGATCAGAAAAAATGGTGCGAATTCAGCCTCAAAAAGTGAAGACCAAATCTTATGGTGATCGCAGATTCGACATGGCAGCCGCCTCTCTCTGGAACAATCTCCCTAGTGACTTGAAATGCTTGGACTCCGTCAATATTTTTAAATCTAAGTTAAAAACTCATTTATTTAGACTGGCGTATGCAGATGTTTTATGAACATTTATGTTGGTATTGTTTTTAGATATTGAGTACTACATTTTATTAGTGATTCGTTGTGTAATGATATTTTTATTTATTTTCATTTTCATTTTAATGATTTTGTTCCAAATCGATGTTTTTAATCATTTCTTAAATTTTGATTTTTTTTTACTGTTTTTGTTCTTCTTACACTAAATTAATCAGATTTTTTACTTCTCATTTATTTAATTGATAAAAAATTTGTAATTTATTATTATGTTTATCTAATTTAATTTTTTTCATGCAATTAAGTTATTTATAATTAATTTGAATGTTTTTGACATTAATGTAGTATAACCATTTTTTGCTGATGTTTTATGTAATTTTCTTAAGTGTGCTTTTTAGAATGTACAGCGCTTAGAGTAATTTTATTAAATAATGCGCTTTATCAAATATTGTAAATAAAAATAAAATAAAATAATTTGTTGGACACAATAAGGACCTTGTCACAGAAATTAACTGGACACAAACTAGTGAAAATAAAAATTAGCTCTTTTAATCCCTTATTACTAGAGCTAAGAAATTCTGTTGACTACCATCAACAGAAATCCAAAGAAAAAACTCAGGTTGAAATCCAATGAAAAGTAAAGATTTCACATATTTTGAAGTATTGCAATTTGGCCCCTTTGACCTATTATAGCTTGGAAACCAAAGAGCAACGCAAAATATACTGCCATATCACTGAAAGCTTAAAATGAGAACAATCCAAAGATAAAATCCCATCAAAATCTAATGAAAAATAAAGACTTCACATATCTCTAATAATTGCAATTTTGACCTCTTTGACCCCTTTTAGCTCGGAAACGGTAAGAGCTACATCAAATCTGTTGACATACTGCTGAAAGCTTACATTGAGAGGAATCCAAAGAAAAAAAATCCCATCAAAATCTGATGTAAAATTAAGATTTTACATATTTCTAAAAATTGCAATTTTGGCCCTTTTGACCCGTAATAGCTCGGAAACAGTAAGAGCTACGCCAAATCTGTCGACATACTACTTAAAGCCTACAATAAGAGGAATCTAAAGAAAAAAATCTTTGGGCCCCATTTATCTCGTGAACGGTACATGACACATGAAATCTATTGCATACTACTGATTGGAAATTTCCTCAGGAAGACGCTGAAAGAAACCTCATCAAAATCCGATATATAATAAAGATTCTACAGTCAAATATGTTAAAACATCAAATTTAACCCTTTTTGGCCCCTTTTTCAAAATGGGTGGGGCCACAATGACCAAAACTAAGCCAAGCCTTCCTTTTGTGCAAAGGAACATTTTGATAAAATTTCATCAGCATTGGACAACTGAAACTAAAGTTATTGACCAAAAACAAAAGTGTCTACAGACAACGACGACGACGCCGACGACAGCACCATACCATTATACGACCGCAAAAATTTTTGCGGTCATATAAAAACATAGGTAATCAACGATTACAAAGTTCGCCTCGTTATGGCACATTGTCGCAGCAACCAATTTTTGCCTGGATGCCGACATACTATCAAAATTGCATGCACATGCAAGGTTACCTGAACCAACAATGTACAATTACTGAGCTATAAACTCGGATGTATACATTAATGTAAGTCATTCATGCATCAAATGTAGGTTTAAAAGACTTGATTTTGTCTGAATGCTGAGCTACCATCACAGATGCATGCACATGCACATGCAAGATGATCCCTGACATGAACTTTAATGTAAGTCACTTAAGCGGAAAATATAGGTCAAAGTGACCAAATTTTGCCTGGATGCTGACCTACCATCAGAGATGCATGCATGTGCAAGGTTAGATGATCATACCATGTACAGTGACTGAGATATCAACTCGGATGTAAACTTGAATGTAAGTCAGTCAAGCAGAAAATGTTGGTCAAATTGACCTAATTTTGCCTAGATGCTGACTTACCATCAGAGATGCATGCATGTGCAAGGTTAGATGATCCTACCATGTACAGTGACNGAGATCTGAACTTGTCCCTAAACTTGAATGTAAGTCAGTCAAGCAGAAAATGTAAGTCAAACTGACCTAATTTTGCTTGGATGCTGACCTAACTTCAGAGATGCATGCATGTGCAAGGTTAGATGATCATACCATGTACAGTGACTGAGATATCAACTCGGATGTAAACTCCAATGTAAGTCAGTCAAGCAGAAAATGTAGATCAAAGTGACCTAATTTTGCCTGGATGCTGACCTACCATCAGAGATGCATGCATGGGCAAGGTTAGATGATTGTACCATGATGTACAGTGACCTGATCTGAACTCGGACATAAACTTGAATGTAAGTCACTCAAGCGGAAAATGTAGGTCAAAGTGACCTAATTTTGCCTGGATGCTGACCTACCATCAGAGATGCATGCAAGTGCAAGGTTAGATGATCCTACCATGTACAGTGACCGAGATCTGAACTCAGACGTAAACTTGAATGTAAGTCAACCAAGCAGAAAATGTAGGTCAAAGTGACCTTATTTTGCAAGGATGCTGACCTACCATCAGAGATGCATGCATGTGCAAGGTTAGATGATCCTACCATGTACAGTGACCGAGATCTGAACTCGGATGTAAACCTGAATGTAAGTCACTCAAGTGGAAAATGTAGGTTAAAGTGACCTAATTTTGCCTGAATGCTGACCTACCATCAGAGATGCTTGCACATGCACAGTTAGATGATCATACTATGTATAGTTACTGAGATATGAACTTGGATGTAAATTCAAATGAAAGCCACTCAAGCGGTAAATATACAATGTAGGTCAGAGAGACCTAATTTTCTTTGAGGCTGTGAGATAGCCCAAGATGCACCTGCATGCAAAGTTTGATGACCCTACCCTGCATAGTTACCAAGATATATACCCAAATGCGGACGCGGACGAAGACGTGGACGCGGACACTGACTTGGACACGGACGAGGACACCGGGGGTACTCCAATAGTCCCCCTCAACTTCGTTGAGGCAAACTAAAAACGTAAAGCCTTGCACAATTTCTTTTACTAATCAATAGTCAATTTCATGATTTCTTCAAAATTGATTTTCATTTATTCAAAATTTGTTGTATCAAATGATTTTGTTAATTACCAACAAAAAGAATAATAGAAGTTTTGTTTCAAATTATAGACTTGCCCAAAAAGTGGGCTCATCCATTATGTTGACAAAATTTTTTGTATCCGAAACAAAACTTCTATTATTCATTATGTATTGATAAGTAGAGCTGCAAAGGTAGTATATACGATTTCATATGCCAACCCTGATGAAAATCATCTGTTGTAACCTGTTAGAATCGGAAAATCCAGCAAGCTAATGTTACCAGCAACAGTTTTACATGTACATGTTAACTGTTTTACTTTACATTGTAAATATGGTTCCTTGATCATGTATGACAGCTTTACTTCTCAATGAATTAATCCTACTTACCACTTAAACTAAGGACATTGAAATTTTCATGTGGTCCCAAAATAACCAAATCTGGTCCAAAAATAACTCGTGCAGTTTTCTGTAGGTAGTTATACACCTAGTAATGAAAAGCATTTAATGAACAATGGCACATAATACAAACAGAATTGGGCTGTAACTTATCTTGAAAAATTTCAAATTAGTCTATAATACCGTATAGCGGGTTATTTTCGCGGGGTGCTAATTTTGGCGTATTTTAGTGGTCCAGGTAAAATCGCCAAAATAAATTCAGCCAAATTTTATTCTACAGTTAATATATTTAGACAAGTATATGAAATTTATAATATTTTTTTATTATTACCTTTGGAAATAAATTAACATTATAACGGCTTGGATATCTCTATGTATTAAGCACGTCTTAAGTTTGTATTCAGACCAAGCTGTGTAGGTGAATATTACTGAAAATGCAGGTACTAATATAAATTACATGTCATTTACTAAATAATTGATTAATGGCAATAAAAAATATTAAATTAAAGGATAATTATCATTCTTTTCGTTCAATATTTCATGTTGATCAACACTTATTATAAACCGAACTCACTTCTTTTCAGTAACAATGGAAATATTTTTTATGTATTTTATGTAATCGCGAAAATAAAAACCGCCAAAATTTTTCGTATACATTTTCTCTTTAAATCTGCCAAATTTTACACCCGTCAAAATAACCCGCTATACGGTATAGTCATAGAATTGATTTCCACAATGAATTTAATTTTTCTACATGCACTCAAACAGAAAGTTGCTATGGCTTGATCATTTGCAAGCATCAACAATGAGTATTTTACATATACTCCAAAATACATGTATAGTGTAAATTAATTTAGACTACCATACAATGAGGATTGTTTGGTCATTAAAACATTATCCAGTAATTTTTAAAGTGTCTTTAAGACTGCTGATTCACACAAATATAATGATTTGATAAATCATCCTTTTTAAACAGAATTCTATTGCAGCTATGATAAATGATATTGTACTTTTTATTATTTGTCATGTTTTTGTTAACCAATTATCGTTAAAAATATATCTTGCATAAAACAGTAGTTGTAGAGTTTCTGGTATAATACCTGTACAGCAGTGTTTCCAGGACATCTGTAGGTTATAACTCTAGTCTTGTTACGTCCCTGAAAATACATTTCTTTTATAATATTTCTAAATGTGGTATTGAACGTACTAAATAGGTTATTGTATTCTCATGGTTTATTATCACTGAACTAGTGATGCAGTATATCTTTCTGATGATTAGGTATAACCATTGGTAGGAAATTAATGCTCAAATTGGATAAAACTATTGGATTAATGCCACTGTAATGTGAATTTTGTCGTATATTTCAGTGAGGTATCACTGTAGTATTTTATGATGTCAAGATAAAAACACAAGCTTTCAGGCCATTTTTTTGTCCATATGATGCTCATTTAAATGACAAAATACTCAAATTACTGTATATTCACTACAGCAAAGTTATTTCTTACTTTATTAGTCCTGTTTTAAATTATAATTAAACTGTTTTATGTGCTGTTTCAAAATATAATTTTGTAGGTCTTAAAACTCTCCTTAGAAACAAAGTTCAACATTACATGACAAGCATACAAGAAGTTGCAACAACAGACCAAATATGGAAATCAGCTTTCCAATGAGTAACAGGCTATGATAAGTGTCAGACCATCTTCACTAGCCAAGGATTATGTTTCGCTCCTCTCATCTTCACCCTTGGCAGATCAAGCAGGATTTCTGTAGTCTCAAATCGACATTTTTGATTAGTTGCAGCTAACCTTCATTGCAGCCAATCAATCAGATTACATTCAGATTTTTCATATATATCGTATCAATAAACTTAAAATATGGTGTTTCGTGATTTTTCTATTTTCTAAAATTTCCATGATTTTATAATTTTTCTTATCTTTTGAAGGGTTATTTCCTTGTAGTTAAATATACTGTGAATTTTTGTATTATTAGATGCAATAAATAATCTTTAATTATTCATATAAATAATACTGAAACTCTTGCTTCAAAGGGAGATAATTTGAAACTGACGTTTCACAAATTGTGGCTCTGTCTGCCAAGGGTGAAGAGGAGAGGAGCGGATCGCAACCCTTGGCTAGCGAAGATGGTGTCAGACTGGCATTTATGGAAATTTAACATGATCAGAGATCTGTGTAACTCAAAGCAAGCTTAAATGACAAGTGAAAGATTAATACGTAAATTTACATCAATGAATTAAACAAGAGATGTTGACAAATGACCTTAAGGAAAATATCTAATGCTCGTCAATGAAGCATAAATATAGGTCAGGTTATAAAATTATCTATGAATTATGTAGTAATCAGCATGGTGATTTGTAAAATAATGTGTAGTTGTTAAGAAATGGGCCTAAACACTAAAATTTAATGAAGTTGTTCAAGCATACGATGTAGGTTAGTCACCAAATTTTCAAAGAAAATGGTAGTTTTCAAAAAGAACCTATGTATATACATATTTACAGATGACCAGACAAGGGTAGATCTATATGCTCTTTCCACATTACATTCAGTGAATGAGTACACAGCTCTAAAGTTTGTGAATTGTGGACCAATACTCTTTTTCAAAATCAGCATTCTTCCTGATATATCCAAAAACACATTAATACAGAGAACTTACCTTAATAAACTGTGGATCAATACTCTGTTCAAAGTAAGCTATCTTCCTGATATCTCCAGATCCATCACCACCACCTTGTCTGTAATACAGTACATATATATACAAGAGAACTTTGATGGCTTGAACACCCAGGGGACAGATGAAAACAGTTACAATTAGAGGGGTGTTTCAAGTTATCAAGGTCGAACTTTGTTTTAACTTGAGCAAAGGGACCAGAAAATGGCTTCAAGACATCCATGGCATTCGAGTTATTGCAGTTCGACTGTATTTGGAAAAATAGCTTTATCCTATATGTCACCCCTAACAACATGTGTAGATAATAAAAAATACCAAAACAGTAGTAAATTATTATTATTATTAGTTCTATAGATGACATTTCAGCAACTTATGTCTTTTCAGTCAAACAATCATCTGCTGTTTATTATTTACACTGAACCATAAGTGTACATTAAGAAACAAAAAATTTCATGGGAATGCAGTTTAAGTTTATTAATGAATTTTCAAAAATGTTAATTTTGACTTAAGTGTATAACATTTACCAGTGTGTGAGCTTAACATATGTACAGAAGTTAAATGTTGAACACAGAAAGATTAATGAACTTTTGCATTCCTGTAAACAGCAATTACAGGCTGTCAAGCCACTTTTGGTCATTCCTATATAGGAAAACTTTAGAAAAATAGGAAAATCAGAATCCAAATATAGGAGAAAAATAGAAACAAAATCTTCAACTTTTCTACAATTTTGCCAACTGTAAGCAAAGAATCATATATGAAAATTTTGTGATTGGGATGTAAAAAGGAATTTCACTTTTGCTTGAAGTGGAAAACAGATAAATTTAATTACAATATCGAATGACATCATAATCTTTTGAAAATCATTGTGCATGCTTTCGTCCGAAATTTTTTTAAACAGCATAGACAAAATTATCAAAAATAACCAATTTTTCACTTGTATATTGATTGCAAAGAACAGAATATAACATTCTAGGGTCAAATATAGGAAATTACAGGAAAAAATGGTCTAATACAGGAAAATATAGGAGGTTTCTCAAATATAGGAAAAAATAGGAAAATATAGGAGACTTGACAGCCTGCAATTAAAATATCATTTTCTCCACCTATTTCTTACAAAAAATACAATAAATTCTCCTTACAGACATACAACCAACACTTGATCATAATGATTGATTTTGTTTCATATGCAAT
This sequence comes from Modiolus philippinarum, assembly GCA_002080025.1. Taxonomy (NCBI): domain Eukaryota; kingdom Metazoa; phylum Mollusca; class Bivalvia; order Mytilida; family Modiolidae; genus Modiolus; species Modiolus philippinarum. The sequence goes on from MJUU01037839.1 coordinate 51,827, forward strand.
GCAAAACATTTTATAAAGATACTTACTTCAATAGTATTTCAATATTAGGATCTAAATTCTTCTCCCACAATTCCTCATTTTCTGTCAACATGTATGACTGAGGTCCCATAACAGCCCTAACCTATAAAACACAAAAAAAAGTCTGTCAGAAAACATGTAACTGAGATGATGAACATAAATTGGCTATAAAATAGACTATTGAAAATTAAGCACACTAAAAGTTTATAACCATCAAATTTACCTGTGTATTTGATGTAAAGTTGACATTTGTTTAAAAAAATTCTTCACAGTTCATTTCTTAATTCCTTGTACAATTTGTATTCTACGTAAGAAGAACCAAATTCTTTAAATTTAATAATTTGACAGTTTTATTATTCAAGCTTATTAATTTTTTTCATTATTAAAGATGCATTATTATTCTTACCAGTCCGGATCGTTTGTTACCTGTCCTGATAATTTCTTACCTGTCCTGATTGTTTGTCTTACCTGTCCTGATTGTTTTTTACCTGTCCTGATAATTTTTTACCTGTCCTGATCATTTGTCTTACCTGTCCTGATCATTTGTTACCTGTCCTGATCATTTCTTACCTGTCCTGATCGTTTGTCTTGTACATAAATGCCTTCATTTTTACTGAGTGGAATCTGATTCCTGTATAAAAAGATGAATTATGTGTACTTAAACCAAAATATAGTATTTTCCTATACATTGTACTTCAATTTGTATCAATCAATGAACATAACTTTTTTTGATAGATTGATTGAATATAAATTAATATCACTTTTTGAGCCATCTTTGCTATATACTGGGAGACCAAAGAAACATGATACTTAATTTTCAAGATGGTGTTGAATATATATTGAAATAATGTTGGCACAGCCATACACTGAAAGTGGCAATTTTGTGAGAACACACTTTACAGGCAATAGGGCAGTTTGTTAATCCGATCGAAGTAGGGTACAAGAAGTAAGTCTGAGTAAATTACTTACAAGCCGCATTATGTATATTTGTAAGTTAAATGAAACTTATAAATTTGTACACAATGGGAAACACCACAAGCTAGATACACTATTAAACTTCATGTATATTTATAATTGTACCTGTATTTTTTTAATTTGGGACATCTGAGAGATGCTTAATAAATAAGGCCTATAAATCTTTTCAGTTTTTCATACAACTGCAAAAATTTTGCAGACGTATAAAAGTATGGCATTGTTTTAACTTAATGATCATATGATTCTACAAAATCATTGTTTTTAAATGTCATTATCTTGAGACATCCCACTTAATGGATGAAAACATTTTTTTAAGGAAGTACTGTAAACATAGAGATTTTCGTGTGGGGTAATTTTTGATGTATTCACAATCAGAAAAATCCGTGAAAATTTTTCCCACTCCAACAAATGTGGTTCTTTTTGAAGTGTTATGACATTATGGAATATGAAAGACTTTCAGCACGAAAATTACCCCTCATGAAATGTTTGTCCAACAAAATCGTGAAAATAATAACCCACAAAAATTTCCATGTTTCCAGTATGAGCCTCTGATATTTGTAATTAGAATGAAAACTTTTGCCTTTTATTTTAAAAAGCTTGTTAAAAGAACAAATTTATGCAACAATTTTTTTTTAAGACCATGAATGAATTTAATATATAAGATCATCAAAATCTTGGTGGGAAATGTTTCTCTCTAGAGTTTTCCTTCATTATCCATTGGCTGCTCTTATCTGCCTTTAAATAAATGTATATTAAAATATGATTGGATGTTACATTTTCTTTTGTATGCTTTTTAAACTGACTTATGATTAAGAAACTATGATCCATGAGCAAAAATATTTAATGAGTACCGGTAAAACCAAAGGATATTGAATGCCTCTGAAAAAGTAAGCACATACTCTTTTAATCATATTTTTACAGTCAATACTTGGGGTCAGACAATAAAACTTACAAACTTTATAGCAGTTTTGGAATGTCAAAAATATTTTAAAGTCATAAAGCTTAAAAACTGTATTTTGGTTTCAGATCACAACCATAAATTGAAGCAAGTGTTTTTGAATAAATAGACAAAATGTACACTTGTTAATAAAACTGATCAATTGTAGTATAGTCAAACTTCAATGGCTCCAACACCCAAGGGAACAATAAAAACAGTTGAAGATAGAGGAGTGCTTAAGCTATCAAGTTAATTGGAACAGAGGGTACAGAGGGTCCAGAAAAAGGATTTGAGACATCCATAGTGTTTGAGTTATTGCAGTTCCAGCCATCAAAGTTCAACAGTTTTTAGAAATTATCAATTACATACCTCTGTGTGATGACTTGTACCTCTACTGGGGGTATGTAATTAATTGGTCCTCTAATCATCCATGTGTCTCCAGGCATACGCTTCTTCTCTAACAAATAAACAAACAAGGATCAGTGGCTATTGTTTAACAGAAAACCTGACTGAATTACATGTAATTGTGTTCAATTGAAACTATACTAATTTTATCTACATAATGGGGAATGTGTCAAAGAGACAACGACCCAAAGGTGAGTAATAACAACTCAAAGCTACCATAAGATCTTCAATGAACGGTGAGAAAACCTCACACCCAATGGCAGGTCGGAGTTGGCCCCTGAATAAAGAGTAATCAAGTTCAGCGAAATAAACATCATCCTAGACTCCTATAGACATAAAGTAAACGAACTAGAAAAAAGACAAGACACACAAAGGCTTAATAAATTTCCTGACTTAGGACAGGCGCAAACCTGCTGCGGCGGGGTTAAACTAGTTTTATTGGGCCCAAACCTTCCCCCTACAGCCAATGTGATAAATCAAAAAACAATCATAACAACAGTAAAATTCAGTTGGCAACAGGACTGAGTCAATTGTGAAAAATGAAACTGAAAGATCTAAATATACGGACATAAACATGAAATCACAAGAGACTACTAGCAGTTAACTGACATGCCAGCTCCAGACCCATTACCAACTGACAAAGTAAGTTATGTACCCTCAGTATACAGCTTCCACCATAATGTATCTATCAGAAGTGGATAAAATATAGACCTTGTAGAGCATGGTTAGCTGGGGTCATATTATACTAACCTTCTATGGATGTACATGTTTATTTGTGCATTTATATTGTATATGACGCCAAAATCAAATTTTATTTTAGATCTGCAGATGGCTATTTTGACAACTTATGTTTCTTCCCAACTGAAAAAAAAATTAAACATTCAGACTACAGCTGTCGCCAAATGGCAACCAATTATGCCCCCACTTACTGTACCCTGAATCAATAGGGTAAGTGCAACTTTAAGTGTGTGTGGACACAATACAGGTGTGGACACAGTGCAAGTGTGGTCACAGTACAAGTATGGACATGATGAAATACCTCCCATTTTTCCGGAAAAATACAGTTGAATTATATCCCTTTCAAATTTTTTGATCAGCAACCATATTTCCATGTGGTAAGCCGTTAAATCATTTTAAGGCAACCTTTCTGTAAAATTTCATCAAATTTGAAGCATTTTTTATTTTCACGCCTTTTCTCAGTTTCCATGGCAACGACCGCCATTTTGAAAATTCTGAGCCCAGAAAATTATATCTATTGTTGCTAGGCAACCTTCCAGTAAAATTTATCAAATTTGAGATGCTTTGAATTTTCCGGCCTTTTTTTCAGTTTCCATGGTAATGGCAGCCATTTTGAAAATTCTAAATGATGTATGTTTGTACATCTACTCATTGTAAGTTAGATTCCTTTGAAGTTGTTGAAATTTGGTTGCAAAGTTACTGATAAACATCAAGAGTTGTGTTTTTATTGGTACAGACAGACAAACGGACGAACAGACAGACAACCTGTAAAACAATATGCCCCCCAACTTTTAGTCAAGGAGGCATAAAAACAAAAAAGTCAAAACATATAATAAAAGGGCTGTTAAATATTCATAAAAAAATCTGTTGAAAGGGTATTATGATCTCCTCATAAATGTTTTTTTAGTTCTTAAATTTGAACTTAATAATGTTTCAAATATCCATTTCCATCATAGGGCATGGGTGTTCCTCTTATACATGTATGAAGAACAATGATCCACTTTCTTCTAATATTTTTTACAATTCTTTTCACAACAGGTCATTTAAAATGTGACAACAAGGAATTTTCTTATCTTGATCATTTAGTGTCTTTTATCTGCTGGTTAATTCTTGGTGTTTTAAAAGTAATAGAAAATTTACTTTTTGTCACAAATTGGAGATTGTCTCTTTTTGTGTTAATCAAGCAATATCTTGTTGTAGAACAATGCTTTATACTACCATGGTCCATGCCTTGTCTAATTTCAATGTAAATTTCACGTAAATTGTGTTTTAAATTTAAAAATATTGGTCAGCCTCACATAGAAGTATCTGTCAACTTCAGAAAAAGAGTCCTACAATAGTAGTAACAATATATATATATAGACTACTGACAATACTAAAACTCACTTTTAAACATTTCATCAGAAAATGAACAAATAGCTTGTAGTACTAAAGCTTGTCTGTCTGATAAGATGTATGTGGACTTTACATTTCCTCCTTGTAATTTTTCTCCTGTTTAAAAAAAAAGATTGTTAAGTAACAAACATACCGATATTGTTGATTAAATTATTAACATTTGTGGATTTTATACGATGTAAATTACATATATCAAATAAATTTCTTCCCTAAATGATAATTTCAGTGGAAGATTGATACATACGACCTCATATCCCACGGGTAAATGACCTACCAAAAGTGTTGATTTTTGTGATACAACAATTGTAATCATGACTAAACATCATAAAACACCTGATGTCATAATATAAAGTACACATAAATGGCAGAGGTTACTTCTTGTCAAAGGTCTTGTTCTCTCATTTCAGTGTGCCCAACTTAAGAAATGACAAAATTTCTTACATTGATGAAATACATTTGAATCTTTAATCTGATCTCATGCAGGAACCTATTGATCTTCTGTATATACATTTTTCTAGTGTAAGATAGCCCATAGAAGACAGGGGCACCTTTTTCTAGTGTAAGATAGCCCATAGAAGA
>MJUU01037839.1:62196-79821 GCA_002080025.1 Modiolus philippinarum
ACATTAATGTAAGTCATTCATGCGTAAAATGTAGGTTTAAGTGACCTAATTTTGTCTGAATGCTGAGCTACCATCACAGATGCATACACATGCACATGCAAGATGCTCCTACCATGTACAGTACCTGAGATGTGATCCCTGCCATGAACTTGAATGTAAGTCACTTAAGTGGAAAATGTAGGTCAAAGTGACCCAATTTTGCCTGGATGCTGACCTACCATCAGAGATGTATACATGTGCAAGGTAAGATGATCCTACCATGTACAATGACCGAGATATCAACTCGCACGTAAACTCGAATGTAAGTCAGTCAAGCGGAAAATGTAGGTCAAAGTGTCCTAATTTTGCCTGGATGCTGACCTACCATCAGAGATGCATGCATGTGCAAGGTTAGATGATCCTACCATGTACATGGACCAATATCTGAACTCGGACATAAACTTGAATGTAAGTCAGTCAAGCCGAAAATGTAGGTCAAAGTGACCTAATTTTGAGTGGATGCTGACCTACCATCAGAGATGCATGCATGGGAAAGGTTAGATGATGGCACCATGTACAGTGACCGAGATCTGAACTCGGACATAAACTTGAATGTAAGTCAGTCAAGCAGAAATGTAGGTCAAAGTGACCTAATTTTGGGTGGATGCTGACCTACCATCAGAGATGCATGCATGGGAAAGGTTAGATGATTGTACCATGTACAGTGACCGAGATCTGAACCNATTTTGCCTGGATGCTGACCTACCATCAGAGATGCATGCACATGCACAGTTAGATGATCATACTATGTATAGTTACTGAGATATGAACTTGGATGTAAATTTAAATGCAAGCCACTCAAGCAGAAAATATAGGTCAGAGAGACCTAATTTTCTTTGTGGCTGTGAGATAGCCCAAGATGCACCTGCATGCAAAGTTTGATGTCCCTATCCTGCATAGTTATCAAGATATATACCCAAATGTAGACGCCGACGTGGGCGAAGACGCGGACGCGGACGCCGGGGGTACTCCAATAGTCCCCCTCAACTTCGTTGAGGCGAACTAAAAAACAATGATCATTGTTTTTGTTCATTAATAGGAATGTCTTAAACACATTTTTTACTTTGCATTTGCTTTACAAAAATAACAAGTGAAGACCCTAAAAGATGTCTCGCCCCTCCCTGCTGGCCTCTAAATTGATGTGAAAAATAAGTGAACTAATCAGAAAAGTGAACATGCTCACAAGACCGTGAAAATCAAATTGAGGTCAAGGACAAAAGTTACCTGCCAGACTGACATGTACTACCCAAGACCAACCTACATATCAAACATTACCAACCTACCACTTCTAGTTATTGAGAAATGGACTTAAGTAGAACTTAACGTGGCCACTAGACCATGAAATTGAGGTCAAGGACAAAAGTCACCTGCCAGACTGACATGTACTACCCAAGACCAACCTACATACCAAATATTATCAGCCTACCACTTCTAGTTATTGAGAAATGAACTTAAGCAGAAAAACTTAACATGGCCACTAGACCGTGAAATTGAGGTCAAGGACAAAAGTCACCTGCCAGACTGACATGTACTACCCAAGACCAACCAACATATCAAATATTATCAACCTACCACTTCTAGTTATTGAGAAATGGACTTAAGCAGAAAAACTTAACGAGGCCACTAGACCGTGAAATTGAGGTCAAGGTCACATGACGTTATGTCTGTCAGGTAGCACTTGATTAGAACTACCACTGGACCAAATATGATGTTCCTACATCAAAGGATTTTCAAAATATCCTGTAATTAGGAAAGGTTAACGCCGTCACCGCCGCCGTCGTCATACTTTGCACGCCTATGTCTCGCTTTCCGCGACTTTCGTCGTGGGCAAGACAAAAACCTCTTCATAAACATCAGGCAGAAAGGCTCCTGGTTCACAATTTATCCATTCTTCATCGGTTACTCTTTCACTGTAAAATATTCAAAAAAGAACTTTTGTTCAACTCCATAAAATGAAAGAACAATATTTAAAAGATTTTTATTTCATTTAACCAAGTGGTAAATGCAAATGTTCATTTTGTGAAGTGATGCAGATAGAAATAACAGTAGACATATTTAGATCTAAATTGAAAATCCTTGAACAAACTTTTAGATTTAGCTTTATTACAAATATCAACCAGAAAATTAAAAATAAAATTTGTTCCCTAGTGTTACATTACTTTTGCTCAATTCAAGACGGTGGCTATCCCTGATACAATTTCACATTTGACTTTATGTAAACTCATGTCATTATAAAAAATCCTAGATTCTAATCCAGCGTTGGAAGCAAATTTTTTTTTTTTTTCATCATCTTTGAAGAAAAAGACCAAAAATGAGCAAAAATCAAATCAATTTTTCTGGACCTGAAAATTCAGTTAGGTTGGGATGACAATCTTTTTTTTCTCACTGTGACACACTACAAGAGAACAATTATCCTTAAAGATATCAATAAATATCTTAATACCAAATTTAATGCAGTTTGTCCCATCAAAAACTTATTCAATCCAGTTGGTAATGCAGGACAAATGAGGACCGTCCAAAAAACATAGTTGACAGACATTTATGACATTTATATAAGTTTTCCTTATTGTTTGGGTCCTTACAAACTTGTGAGGCTAATCAATGATCTCCAAAGCCCCCATTTTCTTATAAACTTCAATCAGATCTTTGCCAAGAATACCATTCACTGATTTTCTTTTCCCTCTCAACTCCCTTCTCTTCTATGTACATGTATTCATAAATAATGGGACTAATATATAAAATCATAACATTATAAAGCCACTTACTTATTATATCTGTCTGTGAAGTCTTGTCGAGCTCTTAATTTTAAAGCTTGTCCAGCTTTTATCACCACTGGCTTTATAATTCCTTCAATTTCCTGGATATAAGAATGTAGATTATTTGTAAAACAATTTTGTAAGATTACTGGTAAAAATTTTTACAATACTTTCCTCTTTGCCAAATAACAAAATACTGAAGTTACTGTAAATTTACATTTCCTGAAATTTTTTAATTAAGTTTTTCATGTAGGGGTTACCGTAATATTATAATCTATCATCACGACACATACAGGATAAATATACATCATATCTATATATTATTTTAGACACTGACAATACAGTGTTATAATTTTCAGTTTTCAGTTTTATGCTTTCCTAAATTCCTTTATCAGAAATGGGACCTATATGTATTATCCAATACCGGTACTATATCGTAATACAAATATATACAAAATGTAGTATTAGTTTGAAAATTTTATATAGTTTACATGCATTTTACTTACAACTTCAGGCCTGGGTATATATGTACGTGGACCAGTTAGCTGCCATTCTTCCCCTGCTTGATGGGCTCCACTTTCATCCTTACAGTCCAAAACAGCTTTTAATTTTATGCCATGGTTTACAGGAACAACAGGTAGTTTCTGTAAAGCCTTTTTATAGTCCTTAGTGCTTAGAAAGTCTGAAGCTCCTTCTAAGACTTCTCCCGGATATAATGGAAAAGGGTCCTAAAATTTAATTATTGCAAACATTGAATTAAAAACTGCACTGTACATGTATTGAGCAAGTAAGAATTCTGACCACAAATTTATCAACTGACAGTGTATTAACATTGTCTCAATTGTTCAGCCTTTGTTACTTTTTCCACTTCAAAAACTCTATGATATGGTGAGCTGGTATAGTAAATGAGATTTGACATTATCTGTTCTGGCTTTACCCTGGATTGACTCACTGACAGTGTGACAGGGTATCTGTGTGGAACGGGACATTCTTACCCTTCTAGAGCAACTGATGTCCCTATCCATATCTAAGGTAGAAAAAAAGAATGGAAACGGGGAATGTGTCAAAGAGACAACGACCTAAAGGGGAGTAATAACAACTCAAAGCTACCATTAGATGAGGAAACCCCACACCCAACGGCAGGTCGGAGTCCGCCTCTAAATAAAGAGTAAGTTCAGCGAAATAAAAATTATCCTAGACACCTATAGACATACAGTAAACTAAGCAGAAAACAGACAAGACACACATTCATTCAGTTAGTTCTTTTGTTTAAATGTTATGTTTGTGCTTTGGTGGTGTTTCCTCTGTGTGGATACACAGTCCTTGTGTTCATACTATGTGTTTTTATTAAAACTTACATCATTACACCACAAAAAAGCATGTGTATATTCAAAAACAACCAGAACAAAATAGTCCTACAGTTATCAAGAAAGTATCTGTTATCAAAAAGGATCTGTTATCAGGAAAGTACATATATCTGGTAATGTTGGTATTTTATTTTCTTTCACACATTAAATACTGTATGGTTGTTATATTTTGTGTGGTATTAATTTTCGTGCTATTCACATTTAACACAATAAGTGTGAAAATATATACCGTACCCGCGAATATTACCCTGTTTACCTGAATATAAATGTACACAATGACTTAAACTGAAAATCTGCAAATATAAAACCCAGCGAATAGATCAAAGACAGAAAACCGCAAAAATTTCGCACCGCAAATATAAAGCACTATACAGTATCAATGTATATGGATAATTAAAATTATTCCTTACCTCATGAAAACGAATGGCTTTTTCTCCATGTCTTATATCACAAGCTACACCAGGAACATAGTTGCTGAAAGAGAAATAATTCATAAAGGTTCCGTGGAACCTAGTGTCTTGTCTTCTCACCCGCTATCATTATAATTTGACCTATATCAAGATGTGGTTGCTAAGAATTCTAAAAATCAAAGTCCAAAAGGGACTGGTGGATTAGTGTCTATGATGGCAATGATCAGTATCTAATCTATTGAAATTTTATGTATACTGTCCAATAGCACGGTGCGGAATGGTAACGGACTTTTCGGGCTTTTTTCTGCGTTGCCTGACTAATCGGGTTCAGAAGCGGACTAATCGGGCTGTGAAAATCATACCTGTTGTCAAAACTTGTACACAGGAGAAGAAAAGAGGTCTTTAGTATCATCAGAACTATACTCACGGAATATCAGAATGTTTATTTTCTTTGTTTATCCATTTATAAACATCCCATACCGTCCATTTTCTTCAAAAGTTCCGACACCAATGCACAGAAAGAAAGAGCAAATTGTAAATCACAACTTTTTTGTCCAAATACAGTCACGTTTCCTTTATTCGAACTATCTACTGCCTTGCACAGTGTGTAGTACGAAATTAACAATGTCAGCAGCATATTTGTAAGTTTATAAACGTTTTGGTTCATTAGAAAACGTGGTTTTATTGTAAACCATGGGCACCGGACTTTTTGTGTTTACGGGATATTATGAAAATTTCTGGCACCGGACTAATTTGACACCGCTGGAAACGGACTAATCGTGCATTATTTTCAACATTTTAAAATAAAGAGAAAGAAAAACTTATTGATAAATAGATCTAAAAGAACAAAAATGTCCATAATATTGTTACGTCTGCAAACATATACACACGTTAATCTGTTTATAATTGCATTTTTATGCCCCCCCCCCCACTAGTCGGGGGTCATATTGTTTTTCCCCTGTCCGTCCGTCTTCCGTCCGTCCGTCCGTCCGTCCGAGGGGGATACATGGTTTGTCCGCGCAACTCCTCCTGCAGTTTAAATGCAAGAAAGTTTTTATTTTGCAGATCATTTGTACATATATTGTGCATGTGGTAAGGATTTGATTTTGGTTAATATTTGTGAAAATTATACAATGTTGAACTTTGTCATTTTTGATGATTTTGCCATAGAGGGTACATAGTTTGTCCGCGAAACTTCTACAGCTTTTATGCTGGGAAGTTTTTATTTTGCAGATCATTTGTACCTATAATGAAGATGTGTATGTGGGAAGGATTTTGATTTTGGTACATTTTTCTGCAAAATATACATTGTTGAACGTAGTCATTTTTGTAAAAATATACATTGTTGAACTTAGTCATTTTTGGCTGAATTACTAATACAGTGTACATAGTTTGTGCATGCAACTCCTCCTTATGCTTTTATGCTAGGAAATTCTTATTTAGCATATCATATGCACTTATTATAAAAATGTGCATGTGGCAAGGATTTTAATTTTGGTTTATTTAGCCCAAAAATATGCATTTGTTGAATTTTGTAATAGTATTGTTTTTACATGTACATTATTTGTCCTTGCAACTTCTCCGTCAGTGTTTATGGAACAAAGTTATTATTTTGTAGGTCATTTTTACCAATATTAAGCATGTTCATGTTGTAAGGATTATGATTTTAAAAGTTAATTTGTACAAATTATTAATATTGAATATAGTTAAATTGGCTTTGCTTCACTTGCGGGGGCATCATATGTGTCTTACAGACACAAATATCATTACTAAGAAATCACACCTCAATTAAACCTTGCGCGGGGGCATGTCATTTTCTAGTTTACTGTTCAATATACTACCATAACATGTTTTTTCAATAATTAACTACATTAGTACTAAAATATGGGGGAAAACCACGGTTGTACACCAGATATAATTGAAAAAAAGAACATGCAGTCAGTATGGACCAGACATTTTACACAAAACCTTAGTGTCCCCCCGGTGTCCCTGTACGGACGCATGAGCTTTTAGTTCGATAATTTGATAATATACAGTTCATATTGCAGAATTGTATGGGTTGTATACTAACATGTTAATTTACTCAATGTGTTTGCACTGAAAAGCCATAGGTTGTAGAAATACCTATCTGCAGAACTCAGACCAGTTGCATTTCGGTAGATTGTTGATTTTTAAGTATGAAGTGAATGGGTCCATTTTTGTTCAAATTTTCCTCTTGGTTTACCATATGTAAGTGGCGGATCCAGACATTCTGCTAAGGGAAGCCCGATCCATTATTATACCCCACGCAACGAAGTTGCGGAGGGTATAATGTCCGTCCGTCAGTCATTCCTGTTCTTGTCACTGCAACTCCTCTATAACCGCTTGGTGGATTGCTTTCATATTTAGTAGGATTGTTGGTCATGATGTGAAGATGTGCATACAATACCACCATATTGATCGGATAATTGTTGTGGGAGTTATGGGACTTAGACTATTTTCAATTAAAATACCAAAGTATCATCTTGCCACTGCAACTCCTCTGAAATCACTCAATGGATTGCTTTCATATTTGGTAGGATTGTTGGTCATGATGTGTAGATGTGCATTCTTTACTGCCTTATTGATCGGATTATTTTTATGGGAGTTATTGGACTTAGACTATTTTCAGCTAAAACAGCATGTATCATCTTGTCATTGCAACTCCTCTGAAACCGCTTCATGAAGTGCTTTCATATTTGGTAGGATTGTTTTTCATGATGTATAGATGTGCATACTTTACTGCTTTATTGATCGGATTATTTTTATGAGAGTTATTTGACTTAGACTATTTTCAGCTAAAACATCAAGTATCATCTTGTCACTGCAACTCCTCTGAAACCGCTTCATGGATTGCTTTCATATTTGGTAGGATTGTTGGTCATGATGTGTAGATGTGCATACTATACTGCTTTTTTGATCGGATTATTTTTATGGGAGTTATTGGACTTAGACTATTTTCAGCTAAAACAGCAAGTATCATCTTGTCCTGGGTAATTTCCCTTTAAAATCTGACTGTTTTCAAATCTTCTTTGGTTTACTTTTCTCTTTTAAGTTTAAGAGAAAACATTTATTTGTTACATAATCAAGAGTAAAAAAAGTGTTTTTATACAAATTTTTACATTTTTTTGCAAAAAATACTTCCATAATCTTTACTTATTTCACATTGTAATAATTTTAGTATATAAATGTATATTGTGTCCTACATTGGTCATTGTTTGAGTACAATTGAAATATCTTTTCCAGATACTGTAGTAGAAATTTTTCGTCTTCATAGTCTGAATGGACTCTACTACTAACCTGGTTATGCCATGGGGAGTTTTTGCCATCACTGTTTCTTGGGTCTGTCAGTGATACACTTTTCATTCAAACGTCTTCTCTGAAACTGCTGGGCCAATTGGAACCAAACTTGGTCACAATAGTCCTTAGGTGGTCCCCTTTAAAAATGTGTTCGGCAAGTCAACACTCCATCCAAGATGGTTGTTAGTTGGATCTTTGTCGAAAAATTGACCCTATATTCCAAGATCTCTGAAACTACTGGGCCAATTGGAACCAAACTTGGTCACAATGGTCCTTATAGGTGGTCCTTTTTAAAAGAAACGTCTGGCAAGTCTGTATCATATCCATGATGGCCGCCAGCGGGGAACACAGTTTAAACATTGGACCCTATGGGAAAGCATTCAAAGATCTTCTTCTCTAAAACCACTGAGGCGATTGGAATCCAACTTGGTCACAATAGTCCTTGGGTGGTCCCCTTGAAAAATTGTGTCAGGCAAGTCCGCATGTCATCCAAGATGGCCCCCCAGTGGGGAACTTTGTCAAAACTTGGACAATATTGCAAAAATCTCCTTTGAAAATNCCCCCCCCCCCCCCCCCCCGTAGGGAACTTTGTCAAAACTTGGACAATATTACAAAAATCTCCTTTGAAAATCTTGGGCCAATTGGAACCAAACTTAGTCACAATGGTCCTTAGTTGGTTCCTTTTAAAAAATGTGTTCGGCAAGTCCACATCATATTCAAGATGGGGTGGTGAATGAAAGGGGAACATGGTTTTAACATTGGATCCTATAGGGAAACATATTCAAAGATGTTCTCCTCTGAAAGCACATGGCCAATTGGAAGCATACTTGATCACAGTGGTCCTTTCTTGGTCCCCTGCATTAAATGTGTCCAGCATGTCCACATAGCATCCAAGATGGCAGTCAGCAGTGAACAGTTTAACCTTGGACCCAATTGGAACTCACTTAAAGATCTCCTCTGAAAATACTAGGCCAATTGGAACCAAAGTGAGGTACAATGATGCTTAGATGGTCTTCTTCAAGAAGGTGACATTCAGTCTAAGCCCCATCAAAATAGCTGGGGAACATAGTTTAATTTTGGATCATATAACATCAATGTCTATCAAGAAACTTGAAATTGAGACCCTTAAACATTTAGATTATTTTGACTAATTGTGTCAGCCATGGCCCAGATGGGCAATACAGGCTCTTGGGAGCCTCTTGTTATGTATAATATTGCTTATAGGATATTTTTTTAGTTCAATAATGCAGGATTTTCTGATATGTGGAGGCATGGGGTATGTGAGCTTGCTCACTAAGGCTCTTTAATTTTTAATAAAGGGCTACGCCGAGCGCAGCATGATACGACCGCAGCATGTCGACCACTGAAATTTTAACAAAAGTAGTTCAAAGTTAATGTGGACACAGTAAACAGATTGACACAATAATTAGATGGACACAAAAAGAAGCTTAACACAGTTATTAGCTAGGAACAAAATAGGGAAAAACTCAACCCTTTTGATCACTTATTGATGAAAAAAACGTAAGAGCTATGCAAAATATGTACTATCAACTAAAACTTTACATCCATAGAAATTCAAAAGAAAAAAATTCAATCGAAATCTGATGAAAAATAAATTTTGTCATATTAAGAAAAATTGCAATTTTGGCCCCTTTGGCCCCTTGTAGCATGGAAACGGTAAGAGCCATGCCAAATCCGTCGCATACCCCTGAAAGCTTAGATCAAGAGGAATCTAAAGAAAAAAATCCCATTGAAATCCGATGAAAAATAAAGATTTGACATATTTAGAAAAATTGCAATTTTGGCCCCTTTGACCCCTTGTAGCTTGGAAACCGTAAGACCTACATAAAATCCGTTGGCATATTACTGAAAGCTTAGATCAAGACGAATCCAAAGAAAAAAATACCATCGAAATCCGATGAAAAATAAAAATTCTACATAATCCGCAAATTCTCAATTTTGGCCCCGTTCGGCCCTCATAGCTGGGAAAGGAAACAAGTTATCAAAAATCTAATAGCTGAGCGCCNTTTGCCCCTGTTGGGCCCCATTTATCTCGTGAGTGGTACATGCTACGTTAAATCTGTTGGCATATTCCAGATTGGAAATTTCCTCAGGAGCACACTGAAAGAAACCCCATAAAAATCCGATTAATAATAAAGATTCTAAAGACAAACATGTGAAAACACCCAATTTAACCCTTTTTGGCCCCTTTTTTAAAAACGGGTGGGGCAACAATGACCAAAACTAAGCCAAACCTTCCTTTTGTACCAAAGAACATTATGTTAAAATTTCATAAGGATTGATCAACTGGAACTAAAGTTATTGACCAAAAACTAAAGTGTCTACAGACGACGACGACGACGACGACAACGACAACGACAACGACAACGACGCCGACAACGACGACGACGACGACGACAGCACCATACCAATATACGACCGCAAAAATTTTTGCGGTCGTATAAAAAGGGGGCCCGGAACCCAATTTTCCAAAAAACCCTCGGAATTTTAAATATTTTCCAACCTAGGGGGTGCCCGGACCACTCGCCCCCCTCTAAATCCGCCACTGTATGTTGAAAGACTGAGTGCCGAAATTAATTTGCCCATCCGCCTGCACCACATAATTGTTGTTAAAAAGCTAAATAGAAAAGGCTATAACGGATAATTTGCACGCAAAGGCGGAATAGAACCACTTTTCTCTAGTACACCACCTCAATTTCTGTTTTTTCAGTTTCCCTCAAGTTTTATCTTCAGCTCTTAAATTTTCTATAAATGATAGAAATATACAAAACTTTGGTATCAAATAAAAGCTTAACAAAAACCCTTATAGGGATATAATTTTGGATCATTTATGACTTTTCACTTTTATGACTTTAGTTATTGAAAGATACAAAATATACCCCCCCCCCATTTGCAAAAAAGGTGAAGTGCCTTTTAAATAAATAACGTTGGTCATTTTAATACAATGTTGAAAAATGACACTATTAAAATCCATAGATTGTAACGTTTCTGGTCATTTTTTTTAAATTGTAATTTCAGAATCACTGTTGGGCTCAGATAGAAGGCTAAATTTCCTGCCCCTACCCATTTCTACCCTTTTCCATTGGTAATCAAAACGCGTTTTCCCGGTTGTCCCTTCCACCTTTGTTTCTTTCTTCTCTTACTTATATTTTTTGAATTGATTAACTTGTTCTCGTCCTGATATAGCTAACAAATATTGCCACTGGACGTTAAACTCTAACTAATCAATCAATCAATCAGGTTCACTATTTCGAACTTCCATTGTTGGGATCGTGAAAAAACTGAGTGTAACTTTTTATTGTTTATGTAATAATGCTTTATGCTACTTTGCTAAATTGTGTCAAAGACCAAAGAAGTTATTTTTTTCATCTCATTCAAAAAATGTCGTAATTGGAACCATTCCTCCCAATATCAAGGCTAATTTCTAAATAGTTGAAATATTAATGCTATTTATTTTGTTTAAAGTAAATTTGTTATATAATTCTGAAGAACTAAGGAAAAAGAAGGGAAACGGGGAATGTGTCAAAGAGACAACGGTCCAAAGGGGAGTAATAACAACTCAAAGCCACCATAAGATCTTCAATGAACGGTTTATTTTCCCATTTTACTCCAATACATGTACAGATGGGAATTTTCGGTATTTGTCGTTGAAAAGTAAGATTCTCATAGAATTTATAAATGTCTTAAAATATAAATGTCATATCGCTTCAGCGTGTCTTAGCTATAAGTAGAGCTTTTAAATGTTTGACACAAACTATAGAGTCACAAAATTCAAAATATTTCACCCTCCACTGTTCATTTCATTTTATCATGCTTTAAAACAGGCGCGGATATAAGCAATTTGAAAATTGGGGTTCAAATAAGAAATAAGAAAGTTAAAGGAAATTTTGGGGATATTTCATAGTAAAACACCAGTGTATTTATTAAAAACACACGATTGTCCAAAAAGGGGGTTCAACCCCCCGATATCCCGATACACCCGCCCTTGCATCCGCCAATGTAAAAACATATATATATACAAGTTTGTGATAGATTGAAATACATTTATTTTTAGCATTAAATACACGCAGACCCGTATAAGCAAAATAGAATCAAGTTTTCAAAGGCGCAACTAGAATTTAAGTTTCTAGAATTTGATATAGTTTTTCGATTCTATGAATCTTTATTTCGCAGTTATTTTGCAAAAAAATGATGATATGCAGAAAGAAAGTATTTATCCAGTTTTTTAGGCAAATGAGTGTTTTAGACAATTCCGGCCATCGAAAACACCCACTGAGACAAGATATTCTCAGACGTGACAAGAAAGTCAAACCTCATCTTCATATCCATTTATCCAATCCAAATATTATAAAGATGTTAAACACCTTTTTCATATTTGAAACATGCACCAGTACATGTGTAGATAGTGGACAACCGTCCTTTTCAGTTATAGGGTGCATATGCACATGCAATTAGCGCGGTTAGTTCGGTGCCGCGAACACACGAAGTCCTGTGCATCGAATAATTTTAAAAACTTGTTATAATCAGTATTTATACACAAGCAGCAGTATTTAAAAGCAAAAGAAATATTCTCCGTTTATAAAGTCTCCTTTATATGTACTTTATATCCCCAATATATTCTTTAACTTATCAAAACGGCTTATAAAAGGTTATATCCTCGCATTTTCATTGGAATGTTACCCTTTGTGTTACAGATTTTAAGAGGCAGGAATATGCTTAAGTGATCATATATGCCGATATATGTAATAAAATTAGTGCTGAATTCCGTAATGTAAAACATTTCGAGAAATGAATTAGATAACATACATATTTTGAAAGAAAAATGACACACTAACCTCCGTGTTTTCGTTATAAACCACAAAAAGTCCGTTGCTGAACCCGATTAGTCTGGCAACGTAGAGAAAAAGCCCGAAAAGTCCTTTATCATTCCGCACCGTGAATAGTGTCCATGTATGATATGAATAATTGCCTGTCTATGTCGTGCATAATTACTCATTTTTTACTATGGGTCTAATTATAATGATGATATCAAAACCAAGAAAGGTACAAAAACCATGTTTTGCTCATCAAGAAAATTTGAACATGCCTTTCTGACAGTCAGCAATTATTTACTGGTGGCCATCTTCATTTGATCACACCAGCCAATCAATGGCAATCAAACCATTAGAGACAAATATTCAAAGNAAGTGAACTAGCCATAGGGTTGTTAAGTTAGAACACGACATGTGAAAAATTGCCTTAGAATTCATAAATAAAGTTCCATAACTCTTGCAAGAAAAATCAAATTTTCACGAAAAAGTATACAGATCATGAGGCCATCATACCCAATACCTTTTCAAAGTTTGAAGTGAATTGGTCAAAGAGTTGTCAAGTTAGAGCGCAACATGTAAAAAATTGCCTTAAAATTGAAAATTAAAGTCCCATAACTCCTACAAGAAAAATCACGTTCTCACTAAAAAGTATACAGATCGTAAGTCCATCATACCCAATACCTCTACAAAGTTTGAAGTGAATCGACCAAAGGGTTGTCGAGTTAGAGCGTGACATGTAAAAAATTGCCTTCAAATTGATGAATAAAGTCCCATAACTCCTACAAGAAACATCGAATTTTCACAAAAAAGTATATAGATCGTGAAGCCATCATACCCAATATCTCTACAAAGTTTGAAGTGAATCGGCTAAAGGGTTGCCGAGTTAGAGCGCGACATGTAAAAAATTGCCTTAAAATTGACGAATAAAGTCCCATAACTCCTACAAGAAAAATTTAATTTTCCCGAAAAAGTATACAGATCGTAACACCATCATACCCAATACCTCTGCAAAGTTTGAAGTGAATTGGCCAAATGGTTATCAAGTTAGAGCGTGACATATGAAACTGACGGACAGACAGACAGACAGACAGACAGACAGACGGATGGACAATCGGACATTGGTATACCATAATACGTCCGTCATTAGACGGGCGTATAAAAATTGCATGTCTTTGAGAGTTTCAGGACATTTACCAAAATTGGAACCATATTTTTGAATTCTTAAGTTTTCAGAAGTAAGTCTCGTATGAAAAAATTACTAAAACATTTCACTGTATGCAAAAATTTCAAAAACTGTTAGTATTGGATATTTTCAGGAAATTTACCATTGTTGGAACAGGAATAAAATTGAAAAAGCTTATTGGGCATCTATAGATTATATGCAACAAATCTACATCAAAATTAAATTCCTTTATCATAATTTTGTTTAACATTGTTGATATATGGATCTTAAGTGAAAATTTTGCCAAATTCATTGATGAATTAAAAAGGAATAAAAAATTTATATGGTACATATGTGCAAGATCATGAAGACTATTTATAGACAGATATTTTGGTTGGAAAGTACCCTGGTACTTTTTTTCCAGGTCTAAATGCTATTGGTATGATACAGATGTCGTATAAAAAGACATACGCCAAGACAATGTTTGTTATTGACCACTTGTCAGTGACACATCATCACAGGAAGACTAATCATACATTTTATACAAAGCCTAATAACTAAGGATATAATTAAAAAATAAAAAATTATAAAATATATTGTTATATGGTTTACTGCCAATACATGATTTATACATATTATTGTTTTTATATTGATTTAAAACTTCTTTTTTAACCATGACCAACAAACATTTTTGCTAGAGTTATATTTCAGTTTAAAATTAAAAGACAGGATTCAATATTCAGGGTGCTTCATTTTTGCATTTGTATGAGATAAAACAGTCAAAATGTAACATGTTATACAAAATGTACTGTTACATACCACTAGTCAAACTTATAGGCATAGACAACATACCATACAGGATTGTGGACTACACAATAATGACCTGGTGTAACTACTATCATTGGCAAAGGTCCAGCAATAAGGGATTCATTGGTCTTTAAAACAATGGTTTGTGGACCAGTCTCTATCCTCGTAACATTGGTAGTCTGCAAAAAAGAAGATTCAATTATAGAATGTGCTACAATGTATGTTACTGGTACATTGTATATCTTTTTCAGGGCATTCTGATTTTATGACCTGAAAGAAATATCCCAGAAACATTTCAATTCATCGATGATGCATAAATACAGTACATTTCAAACAAAACAACAACTGTCATCTATTGAATCTATAGACCTTTTCTTTCTGAGAAGACATAAAGGCTAAGACAGAGAAAGCATTATTTAAAGCCCTTTTTATGTGTCAGAAAGATGACTCTGAAAATACCACAAATAATAATTGTATCTTTATGTGTCTTTACTCTTTAAAGCATCTTAAATGTATCTGTACTTCATCTAAGTATATCTCACAATTTTTTTTTCCTTTTTTAATTAATTTCTATCAGTTATGACATGTTATTTAATGTATACATCATGACTTAATCAATGCAGCATTATTCCCTATTTTCGTAAGCCGGGACCATGCATTAATTTAGCTCTTTTTGTAGCGTAGCAGTTATCTACCTTCTCAGATGATGTCACAACAAATCAAAATGGAAGGAAATCTACATTTTCAATATTTTTCAGCATATGCGGAATACCTGAGACAAAACAAAAGTTCAACTCAGAAAAATCAAACACAAGGTTATTTTGAACCCTAAGTGAATTTTTATTATATATCTTTGATTTGACTGGCAAGTTAGTTGTATTAATTCCATACTAGTTTTGTTGTAAGGAGCTAAAGGGAATAACTTCAACATCAATGATACAGTCCTACAAAGACCTGACCATGAGTTGATCCCAGCTAATGAAAAGAGGGAATTTTCAAAGGATATTTGAAATTAGCTTAATTCTTTCATTATATAAATGTAGCTCATTCTAGTTTTGCATTTTTAATTCACTATACGAATAAAGTCATCCTTAAATTACAATTAAGTACAGTTGGCACATTGGCAAAACATATGCATTTACCTCAGATTTTGCTAGTTTCATTTTCAACCTAACTACCCATAACTGGAACTTAAAATGTTTTTAGCATTTTTTTTTCCAGTAAATGACTTTTAGATTTCTTGTTTTTTTTTTAGGATGCCGGGAAAAGTACAAAGGCTGATTTCAGCACAAATTGTATTTTTCAATTTAATGATTTCATCAAATTTGTAATGTTCTGTTCATCAGCAGCGTCGGTTATGAATGAACATATGCATTTCTGATAGCATAATGACCATAACTTAAATATCAAAGTAAGTTTTTATTGTTTTCAACCAATGCATGCAATTTTTTTGTATCCATCGAAGTCAATTTTACAAAACAATATGACAACCAGCAGTTTGCTTGCTTCGATTTTAAAGCATATACAATGTAAAATTTCCACATTATGTATAGATTTTACAACTGCATCAAGTAAGATACAACTTTCCTCCACTCAAGATAGTTAATTTTCCAAATTGCAAGGCTTGACAAGTGATTTAAATATTTGAAAATATAACTATCAAGAGAGGAGAAGTGTTGTATTTCCTGAGAAACAGTTGTGAAATGTTCTTCTCTAATCTCTTGCAAGTTGATACTTGAAACAGAAATTAGCCTACTTTTCTGCTGATCAGAATAAATGTGTTCTTTCAGCATGATGTCATCACATGTGTGCCTTTTTCATGGCATCACAATGGTAAAATCGAAAGACTGCAAACATAATTGACATCATAAATAATTTCAAGCATTGAAATCGCAAGATAACTTATGCACATCTGATAGAACAGCATGAAATTGATGAGAATTGCACAATAATGTTCCCTTTGGTTACATCCTATGTACATGTACATTATAGTAATATTATGTGTAAAGATGTTTTAAGGACATATAAGAAACATCAGAATATACATTTCTTTTATTTAAATGTGAAATATTTAACTTTATAGCAGTCATGGCAGTAATGGGAGATTGATGTAGGTTTTTTTGTAGTTAAAACAACATCCCCAATGGAACCATTCTTTTTGGGGAGAGGTTATGACCTCCACTACAGATACCAATACAGATACAGGCAGTCAAAATCATCATACTTCTGGAAAATTCTGAATGTGAAGCATCCAAAGTTTTCAATAAATTTTTAAAGGCTAAGTTTGGTATGAACACTGTCTTTTGTTTGTAATTCTTTTTGGGGAAGGTTTTTCTTTAATTGAGAATTGTTCAAAGATCATCACCTATCTAACAGAGACCAAAAGTAAAGGACCTGGATAGTTTCTTTTCTGTACTCTAAACAAGCCAATGCATGAACCGATCTTCATACTATACAATCAGTGTCTTTGACCTACGTATACAGGTTCATTCGAATTAAGGACAATCATTGATTTTGGGTGCATGGCCTTGGGCAATTTAATAAATCATGATCATAAAAAAGCCAACATATGGCAGAAAAAAAAAGAAATTCTTCCGACATAAAGATGTATCAGAAGAGGCAGAGGTGGACATAAATATCCGACATAAAGTATCAGAAGAGGCAGAGGTGGACATAAATATCTGACATAAATACGTATCAGAAGAGGCAGAGGTGGACATAAATATCCGACATAAAGAATCAGAAGAGGCAGAGGTGGACATAAATATCTGACATAAAGACGTATCAGAAGAGGCAGAGGTGGACATAAATATCTGACATAAAGACATATCAGAAGAGGCAGAGGTGGACATAAATATCTGACAAAAAGTATAAGAAGAGGCAGAGGTGGACATAAATATACGACATAAAGACGTATCAGAAGAGGCAGAGGTG
>MJUU01037839.1:80040-94149 GCA_002080025.1 Modiolus philippinarum
GACATAAAGTATCAGAAGAGGCAGAGGTGGACATAAATATCTGACATAAAGTATCAGAAGAGGCAGAGGTGGACATAAATATCCGACATAAAGTATAAGAAGAGGCAGAGGTGGACATAAATATCCGACATAAAGTATCAGAAGAGGCAGAGGTGGACATAAATATCCGACATAAAGAAGTATCAGAAGAGGCAGAGGTGGACATAAATATCTGACATAAAGTATCAGAAGAGGCAGAGGTGGACATAAATATCTGACATAAAGACGTATCAGAAGAGGCAGAGGTGGACATAAATATCCGACATTAAGTATCAGAAGAGGCAGAGGTGGACATAAATAAACAATGAAAGGATATACAAACTTTATAGACTGAATGACAAAGTCTCTAAAGGATATGGACTAACTGCACAAGAGACAAGTACATGGTAAAAATCCATGCAATGGAACAACACTTGTACTGTTGTTCTTCATCTTGAAGTCAACATAATGAGGCCTTCATCGTTGAGCTTTTTTCATACCTCATAGTAAGATCAAGACAGCCCAAGCACTAGTCCTAATAATATGATAAGTATTAATTAGCGATGGTGAATAAAAGGATATGGAGTAAATGCACATGAGACAAAGTCTCTACAAATACATGGTAAAAAACAAGTAAAGGAACAACGCTTTTATTGTTGTTCTTCATCTTGAAGTCACCATGAGGCCTTCAACAATGAGCTTACTCATACCTCATAGTAAGTTCAAGACAGCCCCTAGCACCGGTTTAAGTTGAATTTTTTGCTAATTGTCGAGCAACGCTACATCCATGTCTTCATTGGTCATGGGTGTGGGATTGTCAACAAACATCAATTAAACTGGCAAAGTGACCCCTTTCAGACATTTTGAAAAGTTTTGAGAAATTGCTAGCCATTCTGTCTGGCAACTAAGAAAAACTAGAGCTGTCGCCAATGGCAGCCAGTTATACCCCCGCTAACTGAACCTTAAATCAAAATGGCAAGTGCAAATTTAAGAGTGGGTGGACACAATACAGTTGTGGACACAGAACAAATGTGGACACAATACAAGTATGGACACATTGATATACCTCCCCCCTAATTCCAGAAAATATTCCAAGGTGATATATTTCCCTTTCAAAATTTTGGGCAGCAACCATATAACTTCATGCACATCTTCAGGTGTTGTACTACAACTGTGTAACATTTCATCAAAATCCAAGCAGCGATTTAGCAGAACATGCCCTGAAAAGGTTCATCCCCCCCCTCCCTTTTTCCAGAAATTATTCAAAGTCAAATTATCTCCCTTCGAAATTTCAGGCACAAAGCATATAACTATATGCACATCTTCATGTGGTGTACTACAAAGTCTGTGTAACACTTCATCAAAATCCAAGAAGCCGGTTAGGAGAACATGGCTGACAAAGTTTGACCCATCCCCTTTTCAGAAGATATTCAAAGACAAATTATCTCCCCTTCAAATTTTGGGCAGCAACCATATTACTTCATGCACATCTCCAGATGGTGTACTACAACTGTGTGACATTTCAACAAAATCCAAGCAGCTTTACGGAGAACATGCGCTGACAAGGTACACTGACAGTCAGACAGACAGATGGACAGACGGACAGGGTGATTCCTATATACCTCAAACTTTGTTTGTTGGATGTATAACTACCAGGCTGAAACAAAATTTGCCAGACTGAAAATTTGCGTGGGAAAATACAGCCAGACTGTCTGCCTTTTTTTTATGTACATTTCACAATGACGTGTAATTTCTTAATGCATGATGCACTTGCTTTATCAGTCAAGTACCTAACCTGTAATGGCTGTATGAGTTATTATAGAAAAATAACATGCATGTGTTATTACTAATGGAAAAAAATGATAACATATGTATGTTACATGCTTCAAATAGGAATGATGCAGTCATAGTTTTGTTTTAAATGTATACCATTTTATCATTGCCATTATTGTCTATCAGAATGCTAGGAGTTAAAATCATAGGACTTCTCATAGTTTGCCCATTTTGCAAAATATACATATGTTATTACAGAAAAAGTATGCCTGTAATAATAAAAGGGTGTTATCATGGTTATTACAGCTACTCTACATCACTTAAAAGTGTTTTCCCCAGACCAAAATAATGCCTAATCAGATTATATCTTAATTAACAGTAATGTATGAAAATCAAAGCATGTCAATAGGTTCTGCGCAAGTTTCTTAGTAATTCCCAAGTGTCTAATAAACTAACAAATTTTTACATCATATTCCTGTAATAACATGAATAACTAAGCATTGTTATTACAACTTAAGTTATATCACTTTAGAGCCTTGTCTCATTGATTAACTATGGTTCATCAAAAATGTTTTAACTTAATTGAAAACTGATTTATCCAGGCTAAATTAGTTTCTGCGCAAACGCCTAAGCAATTCCCAAGTGACAAAAAAAGGTAATATATTAAAGGTTGTTACATACATATGTTATTACAGAATTAGGAATAAAGAACAGATAACTCCAAACAACATCTGTAATAACACATGCATGTTATTTTTCTGTAATAACTCATACAGGTTAGGTACTTGACTGTTTATCCTGATGTTTATCAAATTTTCTGAAAATAAAAAGTATTAATTAATACCAAATTTTAAATCATTCCTGAGTAGAAAAGACATTTTAACAATTCTTCATAGGATAAATAGTACAGAATTGACCCATTGACAACTTTGTGAGACCACTAGAAGTGAAAGTAAAATTTCAAATACCAGGAGAAACAGTTTTCCTCCAAACTACACATCCATTTTTGTTAAATTCACATGGTCTTCATATGAACTCGTTGATACAAATGTCAACCTTCCTCTTTTCTTCTTTTGTTGTTTATCTTATGGAAGAAGGGTTGGAAGTGTTAATATTGGCTTATGATATATAATTACAATTTTATACTATTTTATACCATAGTTTCTGTCAGCCGTCAGGTGATGCATTAGTACATCATAAAGAAACTTACAAAATCTAACACATGGACAAACTGGTGTGGCTTCAAACCAATAACAGTGTCTCTTCCTTTCGACATAGCTAATTATTTTATTCTGCTGACCAGACAAGTTTTTGGTTGTTTGGAATTTCCTTGTTTCTGTTTATTGACAATACAGAGTTATGGTCCTTAGGTTATATCTTGTATTGTAAAGTGTCCATCTACTTATGGCCAACCAATATTTTTATGGCACTGGCTGTGCACTGGCTACCTGGAAAAGAAATATTAAGAAAAATAATTATTGCTACTTGAGACCGGAACCGAGACTTTTCACCGGGTGCGGATCCGTTTTAATAGGTAAACAAGGCAAATTCAATTCTTACATTTATAAGGAGAGCAATTAGGTATTTAAATGAAAAAACCTAAGGAGTTTCCGCGAATCCAATTAGTGACGTCACAAAATCTAATTTATATATGCAAATTAGCATTTTTGGTCGGCAAAGCCAAAGAAGTATCACTATTGTAATGGATGTGACTGATTATGTCCCTTGACGAAATTGGACTTTTAGTGTTTATGAATTTTAGAACATTCGTTTTATAATTTAAATCAATAGGACTTATTATAATTGACAGTAAATGTGTTTATTTCATATTTATTTTGTTTAATATTTGATTTTATTCATCTTTTGTCTTTACTTTGAAAATTTAGATTTCTTTCCTTACTTTTCTGAAGTAATTTTAACGAAGACATATATAGATATGTTCGACTATCATTCTTCAGTAGTGGGTGGAGTATTCTTACTCCACATCAAAACGCAATCTGAATTAGATTGCAGCTCGCATGAAAGTTAGTCTTTCAACCTCGAGCAACTTTTGGCTTATACACGTTCTAAAAAAGCAGTCTGAATTAGACTGCCACTCGCATGAAAGCCAGTCTTTCAACCTCGAGTTCTTTTGGCATTACACATTTTGGCAATATGATTTGGATACTTTCTAAAGTCTTAAAACACAACGCGAAATATTCTTTTGGCCAAGTTTGAAATGCTTTCTTTTTGTTTCAAAGTTGCTTTTCTATTTGGAATTCATCTTGATTCTTGTTGATGTTGAACTGTTGTACATTTGTAAATAAAGTATTCGAAATGTTTGAATCGTTATGTTCAGCCATATACTGATATCAGGTATCCTGCATACGAATCAGGGGCGGAGTATCTGCCACTACACTGCCCAGGAGGTCAAATCTGGTCGATCACTGACCCCTTCCTGTTACACTGTATAGCATTGGGATAGAATTTTTAATCTTTAATAACTTTTTTATTATATGCACGGTTTTGGATCTGTAAAGTGCATGTTAAACATTGAGATATTCATATTTTTTCTACCGATTTACTTTTTAATAAAATAGATAAATATTTTTTTCATGTGAATTTCAAAAATGTGAAAGTAACGAAAAATTATATAGTTTACAAAATACGCTAATTCTATATAAATTTGAAATAAAAAGTTAAAAAAAATTACATCATGTAAAAGTGTAAACATTCCATAATTGAGATCAAAAAGAATTATCCAATTATCTTATATAACAAATTCTCACCAGGTAATTGAAAATGACATTTTTATGACCCTAATCACTGACTACGATTTCTTTCCAACCAAAGGTGATTTTTCAAGCTTGCGACGTCACGGCGGAAACTCCTATACGTCAATGATAAGGTCACATCTTGAATATGCAAGCTCCATCTGGTCATCTTACAAAAAGAAGCATATTGATATGATTGAGAGCGTACAAAAAAGGGTTACGAGACAGTTTTGCCGGGGTTTGATATGCAGAAAGATTGAGAAGATTTAAATTTGATCTAAGTTATAGACGCATCATGAGAGGAGATATGATAGAATTATATAAAATGACGCATGGGAAATATAATACCTTTTAACTAGCAAAAGATAGTGATATAAGGCACAGTTCCAGACAAAATTCCTTGAAAATTATATTAAACAGGCCAAATAAGGATATCTGAAAAAAAACTTTTTTATACATAGAGCATCCAAGATCTGGAATACACTACCTGATGATTTTGTAAATGCACCATCAGTAAACGGTTTCAAAAAATATATTCGAAAAGCACTGGAGACATCATGAGATTTATTATTACAACTATAGAGCGGAAACCCTTGGGAGCCACCACCGTTATGCGCGTGTAGTTGAAATAAGTGACGAAAATGAAGATACGGGTGAAGTGGAACTTGGTTAAGCCAGTTCCAGAACATATCCTTATAAAATAAAAAAAAAGAGTAACAATAATAAATAGATTTTATTGTTACAAGAAATTTTTCATGACCATGGAACAGTCATTTTATATTTATATGAACAGTATCCATCGGGGATCAGTACAAAACTATTAAGATTAAATCTTAATTTTGAGTTTTAATTTTGATGCCATTTTCTGCACAACCAGTACTTAGATCTGGGGAATTTCCACGTGGGGATTTCTCATTCCAGCACACAAAAGATGTGATACATATTAAATAGAATTATTATAAACTATCGAGGTCCGCATTTGACATCGTTTTAACAAACAAGACAACTTCATTCGTGTTCGTCTTGCTCAGTTTGCAAATACGCTTTCTTTAAGTTTTTCCCACGACACTATTTATCTATTAAGACCAAACTCAAACGGTAAATCAACATTTGCATGCCATAAATCGTTCATTTGGTTCAATTTTCATTTTACTTCGTAAAATTTTAAACAGAATTTCACTAAATTGATATTACATTTTACATTTTTTAATTTCAGGTAACAATAACGCCAGGTAAAAATAAGGAATTAAGTTATTGCTACTTCATTAAAAAACATGTTTGCATCCGGAGAAGGTTCTAAAATTAGTCTCCGTTCCGGTCCCAGGTAACAATCATTATTTTTCCTAGGATTACTTTTCCAGGTAAATCCTGGTAACAGTAGCCAGTACCATTTTTTACTGGGACATGTATACAGTTGTTCTTCAAATTCTCTTTGCCGGAACAAATCGAAAACATTGATATTCTTTGTTGTGAGATCTTAAACATAATGGCATTTATAAATTCCAAATAATACATCCGTTAGAACGAAATTTAGTCCATCATATTTTCTGCAAAGAATTATATAGCAAAATACCAGGGAATTCGTTTCAGCTATTACGTGCAATCCGATCTTACATTTTCCTAGAATGATCTATAAAAGGTGCAATCAATAAATTTATAATTTCATTACATGACATAATTTTATATATGAATATGAGTCAATTATAAAGTTTTTCAATTGTTAGAAATTGTAAAAAATTCAGGTGAAAATTTATCAAATGTGTTAGCTCAATTTCAAAATAAAAATGTTGATGAAAGAACTCAGGTCAGTTGTAAAGAAAAGATTTAGCAAGTGTTTCTTTTTTTTTAATCATTTATTAGTATAATTAATGTACTGCGTTTGGTACCTGTTTACCCCTTCGAGTGGCGGACCTCTTTTCTTCTTTCTTTTATTAGTATTAGCTTCCTCTGATAGGAACACACTAGCACAACTAAAAGCTTAAAAGTTTATCAACTAATTAAAATCTAAAATAAATGTATATGTAAACGTATGTAAATGAGCAATAGGATTGTGGGATCAGGTCGTTCACTTTGAAATAGAACCAGTCTTTCGTTGTGAAGTTTGTAGCAATAATTCCTACATAAAGTTCAGTACTATATCTTCAACCTCTTCATAGCTCATTGCGTTGGTATTAAACTAGTCTAAAATCAATCTTGTAACAGCTAGTCTATTGGTAAAAGTCTTCATCCATTACATGACCAATAATATCTACAACTTTTCTTTTCGTATAGATACATATAGCTCATTTCTAATATCAGCGACTACAGCACAAGTAATAATCATATCTGGTAAATCTTCTGATTCAATTTTACAAAGTTGACATATTGGATCAATGACATATCTGCTGTATTTATGTTTATCAGCCTGAAGAGTATTATAAGTTCTTGTCACCATTCATTTCAATGATACATTTCTGAACATCAAGTTACATCGAACATAGAAGGTCTAACTGTTCTATATTGTGTCCTTACTGTATATGGATAGATATTCTAAGGATGACATTGAATATACTAAAAGTGACATATTCCAGTAAATTGAAATTGATGGCATGAACATCTTTTTCCTTTCTAATTTGCTTGGTAAATTTTCGAGTAGGCGTGTTATCGACGGCAGATCGTCAACCAGTATAATACTCGATAGTTCGTACATGCGCAAATGGTATTGGAATATGAGGAAACGAGATGAAAAACAACGTTTTTAATTTTGTTGGTCTTAGTTTATGAAGGAAATAAAGGTTAAGAACAGTTCTTAACTAAATAATGTCATTCGGACACGTAAATGTGTATTGTTTTGCTTTTGATTTACATTTTGAACTTGCATCTGTTTGAAAACGTCAGAAAATTGACGTTTGTGTATTTCGGCTATTTAAATACGCGACTTCTGAGTTGCGTTCAATCGTTGAATCCAGAATAAAGTTCTGATACTATAAGCAAAAAATCAAGAGATGGAATCACTAATATTAGTGAACACTGTTGAGCTAAGGGTGGTTTATATTGAATCTGTTATAGCGCTTTAGGTAAATTGTTTTAGTCTATTAAAATTTAGTTAAAGAATTGTCATGTTGGAACAATTATTTATATACGCGTCAATTTGATAAATATTTTGGTTTTATCTGGTATATATTTATTTCAATATGTCAAATTGTCAAGAATCCAGTCACTCCGACTTACTGGTATTTTAGGCGATCGTTTCCGCCTTCAATTACACGAGAGTTCCTATCTCGAAAGTCCCCTAATATACGGACGGAATAGCTACTCTCAGTGGTTAAGATTGAAATTGTATCAGTTCAAGTCTTTGTGCCGGGGTCTATTTAATTTCTGAATGTCATTATTTCTCAAGGCCATATAGAAGGCGAGGTAAAACATACACGCGTGTCATGAAGTCAAGGGCTCATCAAGGAGTATTTAGTCATACGGGCAGTTTTAATACGTTCTTCAATATCAATTTCAGATTCATTCTTGTCAGCTCATTGAAGTCCCAGATGAGATGTAGGTCTAGAGGTAAAAAGTTTATTGCCATTAAAGTTCAAACTATTTTCATCATTAATTTGGTTCTTAAATTCCACAATTTGTGTTTTCTTTGGATGCAAGTTATAAAAATGCTGTTGAGCCTATCTGTATACTATGTTTCAAACATCAATTGCATTTCAAGTACATATGCAGAAGTACTTAAAAGAGCCAGGTCATCTGCACACGGTGTTGTACCTATCTCCCAATGCAAACCTATTGAGTTTCTTTCATGTTCATCTATTAAATTCCAAACAAAGATCTTATATAGGACAGTCGACAGAACCTCTCCATGTCTAACTCCTTGTTTAATACTTAAGTCAGCCTCAAATCATCATTAAATCCACTCTTCCATTTGACCTTTGAGGTTAAGCATTTATACTATTTTTATGCCCCGCCCACGAATGTGGAAGGGGCATATAGTGTTACCCTTGTCCGTCCTTCCGTCCGTCCGTTCGTACGTCCGGTTAAGTTTTGCGTTAAGGTACATTTCTCAGAAACTGTAAGGTATAGAACAATGATAGTAGACCAGTAGGTAGATCTTGGATAGTACTACATAGTTCACTTGGCAGTTTGATACTTTGACCTATATTTCATGGTTGAGTGACTCTGGTTAAGTTTTGTGTTTAAGTCCATTTCTCAAAAACTACATGTTATAGGACAATGATGTTTCATCAAATTAATTGCCTTGATAAGTACTTCCCACATCATTGACAATAAGGTGGCTTTGACCTACATTTTACGCTTCAGTGACTTTGGTTAAGTTTGCGTTAAAGTCCATTTCTCAACAACTACGCATTATAGGACAATGATGTTTCATCAAATTAATTGCTTTGATGAGTACTACCCAAATCATTGACATTTACAATGTAGGTGGCTTTGACCTACAATTTACGCTTCAGTGACTTTGGTTAAGTTTTGTGTTCAAGTCTATTTCTCAACTATTATGTTTTGTAGCATCATAATATTTCACTGTAACATTCATCTAAAAGAGATCTGCGCATTTCACCAAAAATCGGGTGACCATGACCTACATTTTATGGTTGAATGACTTTGCTTAAATTTTTGATTTCATCACAATTCAGTGACAGGGAACTAATTTTATGAATGATTGACTTAGTTAATCTGTTGCGATAAATTTATTGGCGGGGCATCCTTGTCTTACAGACACATTCTCTAGTTTTACTATGAGCCATAAATCTGGAAGTATATTTTGATGTAGCAGCAAATTATCAAAAAGTATGGTATGCTGTACAACGTCAAATGCAGACTGGACATCTACTGTAGACAATATAACAGGAATACTTTTCTGTCCAAGAGATCTTTCACCTTTTGATTCACCTATGAGCAGACTTGCCATTTTCGGACATAGAAGTTTAGTAAAGTAGTTCAGAATCAATCTGAATGTTAAGATTATGAAGAATAACGTATTCATGAACTTTTCCAATGACGGTGTTACATTGTAATTCCTCTATATAACTTTAGAAATCTGTTGGGTCTTTATCCTTTTAGCTCCCCTGGCTAATGTCAGGGTGAGCTTTTGCAATCACTTTGCGTCCGTCGTCCGTCTGTCTGTCCGGCGTAAACTTTTCATTCAAAGATCTTCTCCTCTAAAACTATTGGGCCAATTGGAACCAAACTTGGCCACGATAGTCCTTGGGTGATCCCTTGCAAAAAAGGTATTTTTTCACTGAGGTTCGCGTATATCCAAGATGGCCGCCATCGTGAAACATAGTTTTAACATTGGACCGATTGGGAAACACATTCATATTTCCTCTTCTCTGAAACTTCTAAGCCAATTGGAAGTAAACTTGGGAACAACACTCCTTGGGTGGTCCCTTGAAAAAAAAGATATTTTTCAGGTTCGCGCTATATCCAACATAGCAGCCAGCGGGGAACATAGTTTCAACATTGGATCCGCTATGAGAAAGACGTTCAAGATCTTCTTTTCTGAAACTACGGAACCAATTAGAACCAAACTTTGCCACAATAGTTCTTTGGTGATCCCCTGCAAAACAGGTGTTTTTCATGTTCCAGCTATATTCAACATGGCCGTCAGCGGACAACTTAGTTTTAACATCTGATCCTATGGGAAAACACATTCAAAAATCTTCTCTGAAACTGCTAAGCCAGCTGGATTCAAACTTGACCACAATAGTCCTTGGGTGGTCCCTTGTAGAATTAAAGAGGCTGTTTTTCGGGTCTGCACTATATCCAACATGGCGGCCAGCGGGAACTTAGTCTTTTCATTGGACCCTATGGGAAAACTCATCCAAAGATCTTCTCTGAAACTACTGAGCCAATGGAACCAAACTTGGTTAAAATAGTCTTAATGTGGCCGCCTGCAAAAAAAAATCAGGTTCAGTCTTTATCAAAGATGGCTGCCAGCAGATACACATTATAACATTGGACCCCTTTGAAAACACTAACAGAGATCTCCTAATCTAAACTACTTGCACGCTAGGGGCCTTCTTGATCTCGCTTGAGGGGGTGAATATTGTTCACCTCTGGTTGAGATCCTCAGGCGACATCAAGATGTGGACAGGAATAAAAGCCCTGTCCTTGATAAATTGGAGTTTCGTGTGTGTATTTGTTACATGTCACTCCATATTATGTTATTTTTCCTACTTGAGCATATTTGAACTTAAGTTTAACTACTGGCTCTTTAACATTAAATGTCTATGTTAATCAAGGGCCAGGTGAGTGATACATGCTCTCAGTAAGAGCCTTTTGTTTATAACTAGAGTTAAAATTCCTAATTCACCTGGAATTGTTCTATTGTCAAAATGTTGTTGAACATACATTTTAGATAAGGACTGATTATAATTGTTTTGAGTTTTTCAAATGCTCTGTAGTCAAGCAAAATGGTCAGGAGATTTTCCTGATCTTCGAATCATTTCAAGACTTGTTGTATTCTCCTTGTAGAATTGTTCTACCAAATTTTGACGTATCGTACATAACTCCAAGTAAGAGGTGTCAAACCCGTAAGTATTCTTATGGAATACTTAAATCTTCGTAATATTGAGCAAAGACATGTCTCTGGTGTTCTTTTGAGCAGTAATTAATCAGGGGACATAACCAAAATTTACTTATTTCTGAAAACGTCTATACCACTTGATGAATGTTAAAATTAATGAGTCATTGGTGGTTTGTGATATGATCTGTATTTTGTTTTGTTCTATCCATGTTTTGGGGAAAGATATGTCTGTGTGGTATGTCTCTGATATAGGCCTATTTTTTTCTATCATCGGCTACCGTCCACGAACGCCCGGACTCACAGCCACTGCCTTAATAAAATCAACACTTTACAATTCTAAAATCTTGCATCAGACACAAGCATGGCTGGCGAAGAAAACGAACCGGCGAAAAACTTACAACCCCATTTATCAAAACAAGATCTCACAACTCTTGTGAGTTACTGTATAAAATATTTAGATAGTGTCACTTTAATCAAACATTGGGTAACTGATGATAGATGAGTGTGATCCTTCCCCGTCACTTTTTTTTTGTGAGTGGAAATGACATCAGCTGTTTGAGTGTTTCATGTTAATTGTATCCAATCCATTTGTTTATGACAATAAAATTTTTGAATTGAAATTGATATAGTAGGATTAGGCAGGGGGTTTCAATTCTTACAATAGCAAGACAAATATTATTTGTAACTTTCTATATCATTACTTTCAACCCACAAACTTGATATTCCACAGTCCCCACGTCTGGCATGTGTAGCAACCTCGATAAACACTAGACAGCGCTCTATCAGTGACAGCTTTTGTGTGACTGTTTTAACATTATTTACCTTACCTGTGTTGTACTGTAAGGTACCAGAATTACACATCCGAACAACAGCGCCTCTTAGTGTTTATTGAGGATGCTAGCATGTGAAAGGTCCCATTTGGCCTTGTGAACAGAGACCAAAATCTCTTACAAAGAAAAAAAGTCTCCCACATTTGTGGCATAATAGCAGATTTAAAGAAAAACAACTTATTCGTTTACAATAAAATGTTAATTTTTACAGTTGTATATGAAAGTAAAACATTAATAATTCTCTTTAATTTATTTATGCGTATACACCATACAGGTATTTAAGAAAAAAATTTATCTCCTCATCTTAAATGCAACAGCACTTGTTGTCAAGGGGTGAAGCTTTCAGTAATGTATTATTCTAGTTGATATTAATATTAATTTTGATATTATATCCTCTGTTTTAAATGACTTATGAATTTGTCCTATAAACAGTCTCAAGTTCTTCAAACATTCTTGAGAATTTAGGTTATTTAGACTGTCTATGTGAGCCATGATCAGAGTGAGCAATACATGCTCTTGAGAGGCTCTTATAGGTCTTTCATTTCTGACTTAACATGCTTTATATATGTTTTTTATGAAATATTCTTTTTTTGCTGATGCAACTTGAAAATAAATAAAGTGGATTTCATCAGATTTTGAAATTCTTTAAACAGATCAGTGTGTATTGTATTTCCATTTATATTTAAATTTTGGAAGGAAAAACAAGCAAGATATCACTGGTTTAACAATTGTTTAATCTAAAAAAAAATTAAAGAGTTATTAATTAAACATGAATGAAATGGAAGTAGAGGTTGTAAGTAAAATTAGTTTCTTTTATAGCCCATCTTAGGAATGTGGTATAGATTTGTGTGTATATCCATAATGCCTGTTTTATTTATTTTTAATCAATTTGCTTCACAAAATTTGTTTAATCTTTTTTATTTTTTGCAAGAAACATGACATTTGCTTCACAAAATTGCTTAATGTTTTGGAATTCAATTTTGAAATAAGTTTTTGTAAACCAGAATCTAGTGACATTTCTGAATTTCCATCCTAACTGGTAAAATCACTGAAGAAAACATATTATTTTAACATTTTCAAGCTTGTTTCCTAGTTGAAAGATAAGAGTATCAAAGTAAAGGGTTAATTGAAAATCATTTATCTTTTCATTTTGATTTGAACATTAAATACTGGAATAAGTTTGAGCTGGAATGAACCTGTATTATTTTTATTATTTCTTTTTGCCTTTTTTTTGTTTGGCTGATGTTAATAACATGAGTTTTTTTGTCACATTTTTCTTCGACACAACCAGTCAGGGGACAGACTCGAGTAAGTCTTATTATTTTAGACCTTTTCAAGTCTGGTATTATAGGTATTATTTAGCAATTAGATCAGACTTGTACAAGTCTAAGAGAAATTACCATTTTTATGTTTTTTGTTCTTAATGGTTATTTTCAATTATCCTTCATATTGTATATCATTGAAAATGAATCATGACTAGTGCCTTGTAATTTAAAGCAAAAAGCCATACTAATCTGCAAAAGCAGTTGGTTGATATTGATAATTTTGTTATCTTTGATAATAATCTTAAATTGATTGTACACCTACTGTCCTAATTTTGCCCCAGTAACCAATAATTTTCTGATAAAAATAAAAAATTAAACTTCCATGTAATTCCAATTAGGTCTGGACGCCCCATCCTAAATACTGACCATTGGCACATTAAAATGGTCAATTTAGCAAATTTTAGACTTATGCAAGTCTAATTATCTATAAAATTTGGAACACCGGTGCAACAGGAAATAAACATTAGACTTCATCAGGTCTAAAAATTTTAGACTTCAGTCTGTGCCTTTAGCCACTAGCCCTACGCCCGAGACTAGTAAAAGCAGTCTCGGGCTAGTAAAAATTTGAAGTCACTAGCCTGTTGGGCTAGTTAAAATTGTGCCTTATTAACAAAGAATCTTCTATAAGGGCTAGTGAAATTGAGTTCGGGCTAGTACAACACAGGAACTTACTAGCCCCTTAGGGCTAGTGAATGAAAAAGTTTTTGGCACAGACTGAGACTTCAACAGGTCTATGTATACAAAACTAAGAAAATTATAAGACTGAAACAAGTCTAAAACCAGTCTGTCCCTTGACTGACAACAAATATTTAAAACAAAGCTTTATAGCAGTAAATGTATCTTGTAAAAAGGTATTATGTTTTCAGATTCCCACCATTCTCGGTGTA
>MJUU01037839.1:94594-112841 GCA_002080025.1 Modiolus philippinarum
CTGTCCTAATTTTGCCCCAGTAACCAATAATTTTCTGATAAAAATAGAAAATTAAACTTCCAGGTCTGGACGCCCCATCCTAAATACTGACCATTGGCACATTAAAATGGTCAATTTAGCAAATTTAAGACTTATGCAAGTCTAATTATCTATAAAATTTGGAACACCGGTGCAACAGGAAATAAGCATTAGACTTCATCAGGTCTAAAAATTTTAGACTTCAACAGGTCTATGCATACAAAACTAAGAAAATTATAAGACTGAAACAAGTCTAAAACTCTGCAGACTTGTACCAGTCTGTCCCCTGACTGACAACAAATATTTAAAACAAAGCTTTATAGCAGTAAATGTATCTTGTAAAAAGGTATTATGTTTTCAGATTCCCACCATTCTCGGTGTATAAGTCATTTTTGACGAATTTTTCTCCTTATTAGGCCATCCTTAATAAAATGTTTGTTCGCTGTTTATTGACTATCAATTTTGAATGTGAGTAGGTAGGTAGGGAAATTTTTTTTCTCAAAAGATGACCAAAAAGGGGTAAATTTTAAAGAAAATTTGCTAAAAATAGAATAAAACAAATTTTGTCTGGGAAATGTCAATAAAATTTTTTGAGTAGGTAGGTTTTTTATGATTAGAATGATAAACAGCAAACAAACAATTTATTAAGGTTGGCCTTAATAATTATTTCTCACAGAGTATGCTTGGAAGCAAAATGGGGTTGTGATACATGTATATGACTGACTTCTAGTGATTCAAACTGAAACGTCACTGCCAGTGACTTAATCTATTGGTACACAATACTGTAGAACCAATTAACATATATTTTTTTCTGTTTTTTTTTCAGAATGTAGAAAAGTTGACTCCTCTTACACAAGAGGTTATCAGTAGACAGGCCACAATAAACATAGGTAAGTATAAATCCTCAACAAATTAACAACGCCTATACATGTCCATTACTAGTCTGGCAAAAATTGAAAAATCATACATAGTTTAGACAGACATCCCTAGTGACAAAAACTAACATACAAAAATGTATGTAGGAAAGATAAAAAATGATTGAAGTTTTACCATTACCAGAAAGGAAGAAAAAGTCAAGGTCAAAAATGATAAAAGGTGCAGAACTGTAGCTGTTGAGGCGCTTTCATTATTTTTGGATTTGACAAACCATAAAAAAGTTATAGAAAGAACCTTCAGAGCTATGGTCTGTGGCTATTCTGACATCCACACTTTCTGTATTTCTGGATTGATATTGCCTTGAGTCCTTACTTGATACATTGACAAGTCATAAATACAAAACAATTAACAAGTTTCATACATGTTGCAAGCATCGGAAAATAAATATAAACCTGTTAAAAATAACAGGTGAAGACTTTTCAAGACATACCAACCTACTAAGTGTTAGACTTTAAAACATTTTTTTTTACCTAAAAGTTTTTTCAGTACAACTTAATATATGCCATTGACAAAATGATTGATGGTCCATTGACTCCTATATCAGTGAAACTTGGTGAAAAGACAATTACTTTCATGACTTTGATTAATTCTCACAAACTTTGAATGTTTATTTCGTTTCTTAATATTATTTTTTATACTTACTCATATTAAAGAAACTTATCTTATTACAGGTACCATTGGTCATGTGGCTCACGGAAAATCTACTGTTGTCAAGGCTATATCAGGAGTACAGGTAGGTATATAAGATTACATTGGCAAGCAAAAATGATGAAAGGGTGAATTCCAAAATCAAAAATCCAAAATTAAGGCAAATCAGATCCAACACAAGACAGCATGGCAAAGACAAAACAAATAAACAAAAATGAACAAGAACTCCACAAACCAAAAGCACTAGCAGTGTGAGCCCTACAAAAAATGATGTATCATCAGGTGCTTGGGAAGGGTAGGCATGATCTGCTTCACACGAGGCACCCATCGCACTGCCAGTGAAAAGTCAGGTTTTGTCACAGTTGGTGTTTGTCAGTCTGGTAATCAACTCTGGATCTACCCAAAGGTATCTATTCTCATCTGTTAAATAGAAACATTGTAACGATCTGTCAAATCATGGTGATGACCATAAAACTTCTGTAGTGACAATTGCAACAGTGACTGAACAAACCTTTTGAGACAGTAATTTTGCTCGGTTGACAAAATTGCTGTACACACTACAAGCATGGGAATAGTGAATGAGTTGTGAAAGACATGAAGACCCCATATGCCGAAGAAAAGAGGTAAACATAGAAGTTTGTTGGAAAATGTAGATATGGAAACTACAAGAAGCTAAATTTATCATTGTAACTTGTGACAATTAATTAAGCTAAGATAAGGGTTGATAAAAGTGTAGAAAAATATTTATTGCACCCTATTACATGTATTAATGTTGGTTCTGTTTGAAGTGGAAAGGCAAAAAGGGACCAGTTGATTGTTAAGTTTTCCATAACTTTGTCACAACAATCCTTGTTTAGCCCTCTTCAAAATTTTTTTTAGAGGCTTCATACCCCATCCAAGATGGCCACCAGTGGAATATAGTTTAACATCAGATCCTGAGGGAAAATCATTCAAAGACCTAATCCTCTTGCACTACAGGAACAATCAAACCAATCTTGGTCACAATGGTACTTAGATTGTTCCCTTAATAGAACTTCACAAGCTTTGCAACTCATTTTAGATGGCCCCTGTTACATTGAGGTTTATTACCTTAGTTTGAAAATAAGACCCTTTAATGTAGAAGCTGATTTGACTGTAGATGCCAACAAATGTTCAAGGGAGTGATACAGGCTTTTTAGGGCCTCTTATTTTGTGTGTCGATAATCTTGGTTTGGTATGATTTAATGGATATTGCACTTTTCAATGAGTCGCTGTGGCAAAAACCTTTGTTATTCATAACTTTTCAAGTTTTACACCTTATATGCCATAGTTCAGTCATACTTAGATTTACATAGTCCCATATATTGCTACTTTTTTGTGTCGCCTGCTGTAAGCAGAGTCGACACATAGGGATTACTATCCGTCGTCGTCGTCCCGACAGTTTTTGAATCCACAACTCCTTCAAAACCACTTGTCCGATTCCTACCAAACTTTCAGGATATGTTGATTAACTGGTGTAGTTGTGCACCTGATACTTAGAATTTTGATTTTGCAGATTTTAGAGGTTAACAGAGCCAAAATTCCTCATTTGTGAGTCTGTTGGTTTTGAATCTGCACCTCCTTCAAAACTGCTAGTCAGATTCTAACAAAACTTTCAGGATAAGTTGTTCACGGGGTGTAGTTGTGCACCCAGTAATTTAGCTAGCGCTCGTCACTTTCGCCATTGACGAATGTTTTTTAGAAGTGGCGATTTTTTTCAGACTGCAATTCGTCACTTGGAATTTTGAAAATCGCCAAATATGAAAATATTATGTTCATAATCTTTGTTACTGTAATCTAATTGTCCAAACTGACACTTTAATTACACCTGTCATATCAATAAAAGGATTAGTTCAGTGGTAAACAAACGCCATCGGTGATTTGTTTACCTGTGTTCACTGGCTTGTTATCACTAATTACCGGTCAATCAGAGATAACCTGCTCACCCGTATGGCAATTAACCATCAGTTGTTTAAAATTATTATGGTATTGAACATTAA
This sequence comes from Modiolus philippinarum, assembly GCA_002080025.1. NCBI lineage: Eukaryota > Metazoa > Mollusca > Bivalvia > Mytilida > Modiolidae > Modiolus > Modiolus philippinarum. The sequence continues at coordinate 98,215 of MJUU01037839.1, forward strand.
AAGTATTCTTTCAGCAAAATTTTCATAATTAACAGGTCAAACTTCCCCTTTGAAAACATTGATTTTTTTTTTACAAACCACGTGTTTTGATAGTGGGTTATTTCCCCTTTAAAATTTGTCTTTCAATTTCCTTGAAATTATTTTGTAGACATTTACTATGCTGATATTTGCTTCATTCAAGATCACACAAAATTTATATTGCATTACTATTTAATCTTAAAGGTGCTTAAAAACAACATATGAATGGTATTTTGAAAAATAATTTATTTTTTATTACAAATATATAGAAGTTTGAATTAAGTTATAAAAAAGTTAGACTGCAAAATATTTAAATATTAACTTTAACATATATTTATCAAGCAGCAATACAAGTTGTACAAATTGCAGTTCATGCTGATGCTCTTCTCTAACATAGATGTACATTTATGACTTCTAAATTCTTAAGATGGAAGCACTGAGAGAGTATGAAAATACAAAACTCAGGTGTGGAAGATGAACATATAAAGTGAATATCAATTTGTTACTATAATATGAAGTATTAAATGCAAGAAAAATTTTAAAAAATATTAATAATCAAATTATTATCTTCATGTTGATTATTATCTGCATAGTACACATCGGCCCGCGAAATTCGATACGCAAAAGTGACTAATGGTCTCAAAATCCTAGCTAAAACCCTGGCACCTGATACTTATATTTTGATTTTACAAATTTTAGAGGTTCACAGAGCCAAAATTGCTCATTTGTGAGTCTGTATGTTTTGAATCCTCAACTTCTTCAAAACTGCCAGTCCGATTCCAACAAAACTTTCAGGATAGATTGTTCACCTGATGTAGTTGTGCACCTTATATATAGAATTTTGACTTTACAGATTTTAGAGGTTCACAGAGCCAACATTTCTCATTTGATAATCTGGTTTGTTAATCCCCAATTCCATCACAACTATAAGTCAGATTCCAACCAAACTTGCAGGATATGTTGTTCACCTGATGTAGTTGTGCATCTGATACTTAAAATTTTGATTTTTGCAGTTTTAGAGGTTAACTGAGCCAGAATAGCTCATTTGTTAATTCTGTTTGTTTTTGTGGAACTCCTTCAAAACTGTAAATCATATTCCAACCAGCCTTTCAGAATACATTGTTTACTTGATATAGTTGCGCACCCAATTTTTAAAATTTTTATTTTACAGATTTAAGAGGTTAACAGAGCCAAAATAGCTCATTTGTTAATTGGGTTTTTTAATCTCTGACTCCTTCACAACTGTCTGTCAGATTCCAACCTAATTTTCAGTATATGTTGTATATCAGGTCTGGTTATGCACATTATACTTAGATTTTTTGTCTCGCCCGCGACGAAAGTCGCGAAAGCGAGACATAGGCGTGCAAAGTATGACGGCGACGGCGGCGTAAACTCAAGTTTTAATACAGATGCACTTGATGTAGGAACTTTATATTTGGTCCATATGTAGCTTACGGCGAACCCTATCTGTCGGACCCAAAATCATGTGACCTTGACCTATATTTCGCGGTCCAGTGACCAGGTTAAGTTTTTTTTGCNTTCACTGGACCAAAAATGGCTCTTCTGTAGTGCAGGCGACACAAGTGTTCCATGGAACACCCATCAATTTTTTAAAAATATATACAGAAGAGATGGATGGAAGTATTGTCATATGATTTTCTATACACAACACATTGAAATAGATATACAGAGTGTTTCAGTTATTACAAAACACCCAGGTCTGACATAAGTGAAAACATCAACAATTGCTGGTGAAATGCTGGTGTTTACACTGACATTTATGACTTGCAATATATTTATATGTAATTAACAACAGGAAGTTTGCTGGTGTTTACACCTACATTTGCTGGTGTTAACTCTGTGAATTATGTCAGACCTGAGTGTTTTGTAACAGAAACATTCTATGTGTACTGTAGTGTTTCACACATTTTGTCAATTGCAAAGGTAATAGGTTTGTTTGTTTTATTTCAGACTGTCAGATTTAAAAATGAGTTAGAAAGAAATATTACAATCAAATTAGGTTATGCCAATGCTAAGGTAAGAATTGATAAGGGATATTCAGGTTAAAAAGAATAGAAGAACAGAAACATTTTTAACGGAATAGATATATATATTGCATTCAAACTGTATTGTAGCTGGGTCTCTAAAATCAAATACAGTGAAACTTGACTAAACCGAAAACCTGTGTAAACCAAACAGGATGTGAATACCCTTTCTATCAATTTTTTTATATTTTGAACCTGTGTAAACCGCACACCTGTCTAAACCGAACAAATGCTTCAGTCCCATAGGGTTCGGATTAGACAGGTTTCACTGTATTGCTTATCCTTTCAAACAACATATATTGATGGAATAAGTGTCTTTGAGCAAGATGTGCATTTTAGAATAATAAATATATTATACCATAATAATTAGTAGAATACCGCAATATGTATCATTGTATAGCACAGATATGAAATATTAAGCCATCTTTAAAAAAAGGTGGAGTGGTGCCATTAGTTCTAATAACAACTGAATAACAAAATGGCCGCAGACAAGAATAGAAAATGTTAGAATAATAAGATAAGATACCCAGCTGGTTTATGATTGAAATATTGGAGGTATTGATATGCAGTATTATGTAAATGACCCTGCCCTAATATACACCCCTCCCCTTTTTCTTGGCAAAAATGTTAATTTTAATGCATGTACTCATAATCTGGGACATAGTACAGTTTATTTGTCATGATTTACAATATGATGGAAAAATCATTTACTGAACTGGTTCTGAGAGGAATGTGTCGTTGCTATCACATAATAATTATATTCTTTGTTATATCAGGCCAACCTTAAAAAATTGTTTGTTTGCTGTTTATCGACCTACTCATAAAAATCCTACCTACTCAAAAAATTTTATTGGCATTTCACAAAGGAAATTTTTTTTATTCTATTTTTAGCACATTTTCTTTTAAAATTTACCCTTTTTGACATTTTTCAAGAAAAAAAAATAATTCACCTACCTACCTACTCACATCCAAAATTGTTATTCGATAAACAGCAAGCAAACAATTTGTTAAGGATGGCCTCAGACTTACTTATACTATGTTTGTAATTTTGCTTCAGTTTCGCTTGTCTTAATAAATGCACTGTCTTCAGATAAGTGCAATGCCCTTGGGCATTTATTAGGCATAATATGGTATTTAATTGATAACAGNATGTTATTGTTAAACCAAAAATTTAATATTATGTTTTTTAACATTTTACACATCTGTTTTACTTGTATAAAGCTATATGATTTTATATTAATATTTTATGTATTTATTAAAATTGTTCAATAAACCCAACAGTTCTCGCCACAATATAGCTGAAGTTGGCGTAAAACATCAATCAATCAATCAATCAACCAAAGCCGGGTAAAGATAATGCCGAACCATCTAATTACAGACCACTAGCATTAACTAGCTGTGTCTGTACGACAATGGAACGGATGATAAACAACCGTCTTGTTTGGTATCTCGAATCGAACAATCTTCTGTCGAACATCCAAAATGGATTTCGACAAGGTCGTACAACAATAGACAATTAAGTTCGATTCGAAACATTTATCAGAAATGCATTTTTAAGGAAAGTACATGCAGTGTCAATCTTTTCTATATAACTCATTCTCTAATCTTGTGTCTGGAAGTGTGACCTGATACTTCAGAAACAAAGTATTTATTTCATTATTATTCATATTGTATTTTCAAAGCATGAATATCAATAAATTCAAATTAATTAATCAAAAGATAATGTTGTTGTTCATTTTCAGCTCGTCCCCAATTCAAATGTGTTACTTCTGTACATTACGTATGTAACATGGTGTCCAAAAACATATACCATTCCCCAATTTCCAAGAGGGATTAATCTAATTAATATGTGCTAATAAAAGAGAGAGAGATTGACTGTAATTATCATAAGTGTTTTCCCTAGTCTTCAGTATTGAAGTATTTTTTTTAAGGATATTATATTGAGACACCGTTACTTACATAATTTCATTTTCGGAAATAAATGTATTTATCTATTTCCATACCTTTAACAATCAAAATTTGAGGTAAACTTGTTCCTAATTTATACTCTAAACAGTAGAAACATTAAAACAGACATACATTTAACAATTCATGCATAATCTTAATGTATTATGTAAGTAACCGGGACACCATATTTGCAAAACTCAGTAATCAAATTCTAGGACTTACTTCAAAGGGAGAAATAACCTACAGGATGTGTTCTGTTGAGATGCACATCTTTATCTCTCTGTATTTTTCAATAATAGCATCTTGTTTAGTATCTAGGAACCTTGTTAAACATTATTTTAAAATGTAAATGTTTAATGTTTTGAAAAACCTGTCCAGACACTTCGACAATGTACTCATCTCAATATGGTGACCTATCATTCAATAAACATGATGAAGTTTCAAAGAATTCACTCCAGTTATATAGTAGAAGCAGACAACAATGTTTGGACAAATGACAGGTCTTCCTAATGCACAATCTGTGAATGGGGGGTGTGAAAACAAGTTGAAAAATTAGGAGTAGCAGATATTTTATTTTCAAAAGTTGACTTTGAATATTTGTCGTCTCCTGTTGGATTTTTCTGGCACAAGTGTTGGAGTCTGTAATGTTCTTTTGATTGACAGGAATGGCTCCCATCCCAAATCTTCTTTGCTTGGCCAGAAATAATATCCATAGCTGCCTTTGTCCTTTTGCATAAATTGTAACAGTGCCTCCCCAGATTTGATTTCTTTAATCTACGAATGATAATAAATATTCAATTAAGATACTACAAAAAGATTATATTTATTTCACACACATCAAGCACAAGTATATCTACAAATTTGAAACATTGACATTGCATATCATTCTGCATTAAGGAGAATTAAAAAAATATGTCCAAGTTAACCAATTTACCAATTTTGAAGAACTTAAGATATAACATTTAAGGAACAGAATTATCATTTCTATACTTTGCTCTTCCTGGACATGTCTTTATCAATGTCTATACTCTGATGATACTATACACAGGCAAAAATACATTTACAAATATCATGCATTTCATTCCATGCACTAACAGTAAACTAACATAGCAGTTAATCTAAACAAATGCATATCTTTAGACCTATATACCTCGGCAACAAATAACTCTGGGGAAATGCTTTTATCAGAACTCAAAGCAGAAACAACAAATTGGCCAACACTGAAATAATGAATGATAATGAAAAATGAAAATGATGAAACTGCAATTATAATGGATAATGAATAGTCATGACTAAAGTAACATGGTTTATGATGTTTAATGAAATGAAAACAGAAGGCTAATTGACCTGCAAATGGCATATTGTAACAAACAAATAAAAATGAAATAAAAAAAAATATATAATTTACAAGCAGGTGACATTATAAGTTAATAAATGGAAGTTATTATTACCTGTACAAGGACTCCTTATCATTTAAACCATTCATGTTGATATCAATATCTGGTAAGACATCAAGATCTTGCATGTTGACATGCTCATCGAGATCAGCCATTGTTACCTCTTCAAATATCTCTCGATCTACAACACAATTATAACTGAGTTTATGAAAAAAAAAAAAACATTTACAAAAATTCTACATTATTCAATTTATTGTCATTATATATGATTTTTATAACAAAACTTTCAATAAGGAATACAAATTTTCAAATTAATGGTGTTAATCTTTCTTTGCAACAATACAAATTGGTGGTGATACTATGTTATAATTGATGAATCAAAATATTAAATAAAATTAAATGGAAAACTTATTCAATTGTTATTATTTATTTTTTCTGAAGTTGCTACATTATTATTACCTGGATTAGTATCAGGGTTGATATCTTTGTCAATAACAGGGTTGACATCATTTTCTGCTTCAGGATTGACACCATTGTCCATTCCTGGATTGACATCATTGCGTGATTGAGGATTGCCATCATTGTCTGTTCCTGTGTTGACTTCATCATTGCCAGGGTTTCCGTGGTGCACATTTTCCATGTCTTCATCTTCAGCCGCATCAGCACCAGCTGCATAAAACAAATTTCCATAAATAGAATGGAAATAGTAACAAAAACATGGTCATCACTAAAAAAATTGCCAAAAGATGTTTAAATGGTTTCGTCTGATTTATGTTTAGACTTGCTGCAATCTTGTTACTGTCTTGTGTTTAACTTTATATTTTGGTCCCTTTGTTTCATCTTCAAGTTCGTTATTTTTGGTTTTTTACCTTTTAACTAATTGTTTATTATTTATTACAGTGTTTTGTTTGCTAAATGTCAATTGTGTGTTGTGTCTTTCATGGATGTATCGTGTCCTTGTCTTTTCCTTTTTCTCGTTTTTGCCATATATCTGGACTTTGATTTTAGTGATTTGTACTTCTATTGTTCCTTCGGTATTCTACTGCCGTTGTTTTAAAGCATTTTTTCCATAAAGTTAATTACCTGTGTGTTGGTTTCTTTGACGTCTGTCCCTGATCTTTAAATTATCAACCTTCCATGTCCCAGTTATCTCTTTAAATTCACAGTCTTCCATGCCTTGTCCAATGCAGTTGTTACAAAAGGTTGGATTCCCCTAAAAGAGAATAGACTCCTGGATTGTTTTAAAGTTTTTACTCTATTTGTGCGCTCTGGTCTATCTCTGTTGACCTCTCCAAGTTTGATATAAAAAAATGTTCTCTTTGAGTGAATATGTTGTTCTATATTAGTTGCTTTTGGTAAAGATAATTGATTTTTAGCATATTGAAAGAAATCGACTGCATTAGAGATTATACATCCTCTAGAAGCAACAGCAATTGTCGCACTTCTCTTGACTACTCCAGATTCTCCATCGCATGGACCTTTCCCATGCCGAGACCCAAAAAAATGTTTTTTTAACTTCAAATCCGAAATCTTCTTTTGCAAAGCTCATGTCTACAAAGTTATATTTAGATTTGTATTGGGTTGGTGCCCCATCTGAAAACTGTATTTGCTTTGTTACCTCCTCTAGATGTTCTAAAAGGTATTCATTAGCTTTAATGATACAATATTGTACTAAATGGTGGTCATGCTTATGATCTTCCGATATGAAGACCAGGGATTCTCTTACAACTTGTTGACAGTTTTCTTCTTTGCAACGGTAATAGGTCACTAAAGGATGAATCGTGACTTGTTCATAGGTCCAATGTGCACTTTGAGCTTCGTCTTGGTGTCGGCAGCAGTAGTTTTCGGCAAAATCAAGACACATTAGAATCCACTTCGCGGGGATATTTGCCTTTAAATCTTCAAATTGTTTAGATTGCCATTGGGCATTGAACAGATGTTTTGAAAAGGGGGAAAGTTCTGATTTCAATTCATCTATAAGCTGCCTTGCTGTTGCAGTTTTCTTTTTCATTTCCATGAATGACTTTGTAATCTTTTTTCCATTCACTTCTGATTCTTTATGGCCTTGCTGCCATCTCTTCCATCCTACTTGTGTTTCGCCAAAGTTTTCTAGTAACTGGGCCACTTTATCATCAATGTTTTTAAGGCCACAATTGGCACAGTTTCTGTCAATACAAACTTTCTTGTAATGGTTACCTTCTTTTGGACAAAGAGTTATTCTTGATAAGTCATATCGATCTATCGCAATGTTGTCAATCTTATGAACGGAGCAGAATGATTTTAGGCTTTCTATTTTAAAGTCTATGTTAATGCAATATTCACATAGACATTGCATATACTTTTGTCTTGAAATTGGTAGGACATTTTTTGGTGCAGTTGTGCAAATTTGGCATATGATACTTTTTTATCCGGGTTTTCGTGACTATATTTGTCAAATGTTCGTTTTAAACTACCCTCTAATGCCATCTTAACAGAGAGATCCTTTTTCACTGCACTGATATTCGGCATTTCTTTTGATATATATGCTCTTTTATAAAATTCCTGTATATGATTAACTTCTGCTTCTGATAATGCATCTTTCCTCTTTTTTTCGTTCTTTATTCAGAATATCTTCACCTTTAATAACCTTCTGAGCGATTTTACTACTGAGACCAAATTGTTCATATAAATTTTTGCTTGCCGAAAATTTATTCTTGGCTATGACAATATGATGCAACATTCTTCTCATTTTATTGTCCTTTTTTGACCTTTTCTTGTTTTTACAAGATGATTCAAGAAATTCTAGTCTTTTTTTGGATGTTGGTGAGGCTATACATTTATTCTTCAATGCTGCTTTCTTTCTGGGTGTAGATTTTTTTATTATAGTTGCAACTACTTCAGCAAATTTATTTGGATTTTTTGGGAGGATTTTTATTGACCTTGATACTGCTTTCCTTCTTGCAGTATCAGTTTGATACCCGGATGATGTTGCAGGTCCTGTCATTGTGTCAGACTCTGTATTAATATTAGACGGAACTGGAGTCGACTTCTCAGACTCTATTATATCTGAAGGTGCTGGTGTTGTCTCTTCTTTCCTTAACGCATATTCCTTTCTACGTTTTTCATTGATCCTTCTTTTCTTTTGAGGATTCATGTTCAGTCTTTGCTGCTGTTTATTTATTCTCCATATTTCCCTCTGTTTCTCAATTTCTTTCCTTGTCTTGGGGCGACTTAAAGTGACTGTTCCTTGGTTTTTCTTATTCTCTCTATATTTTTTCATCCTTAATCTTGCTTTTTCGTTCGACTTCTTTATCTGTTCATCAGTCATATTTGCTCTATATGCTTTGACTCTTAATGTTTCATACTTTCTATGTTGTTGGTATTGTTCTTCGTCTTGCTTAATTCTGTCTCTGTAAGCTTTTTGAGCTAGTCTATTTTTTGTTTTGGGCGAGACTTTTCTGCTTTCAACTTCTCTTGTGTTGACTGGAGTTGTTACCTACAAATAGTCAGATTAATAGTTTCGATCTCAAGTGTAAAGTTTTATCATAATTTATATTTTTATTTATTAATCTTAGGTTCCATTCTTTCTTATGTACATACTAAGGATATGTATATTACAGCTTCATAAATTTGATATTTTTGCCATTGTCAGTTGATTTATGATTTGTTTTTATTATCCCTTCGGTTTGTTGTTCGGTATTCGTTTGCTGTTGTTCACTGTCAAATGACTGTAATCAAACTCATCAAACACGCAATCACTTTTAGTTTTTATTTCCCATTAGTCTGTCTCTATTAACCACGAAAGGATTATACCAGCATTGAAAGGATAAACCTATATTCAAGTTGGTAACAGGAACTTTTTAAATAAATGTGTCCAAGTTACGAACATACAAATATATTGGATTTTTATGGGTTTTTTTTCATAAAAGTATTTATAAGGACAGCATACAGATCCATATGACATTCATTAAAGACTAATATTCAGGAAGACCCATTGTTCTCTCATCTTTGCAGAAATTTTATGTTCGTAACAGAGTACATACATCAGATTTTCTGAATGTGTCCATGTTATGAACATAAACAAATAACAAAGTGCACTATAACAGGGCTCACCACACTTCAAAAGAACAGGGAGACTTGAAGTCTCCCTGAGGGTAGAAATAGGGAGACTTCAGGTCATGACAGGGAGACTTGTTTGCTCGTATCCGCAACTGAATTTTCAAGACTTTTGTATTTAATTTACATATAAACTTATTCAACAATGGCAATAAATCAGTTTTAATCATTAAAATACATGTACCATTGATATTTCAAGATCTACAAAGTAGATTTTATAGATAGAAATTATATTTTAGCTACGTATCAATTTTATGTTTCTTTCACACAAAAGCTTATTGATGGAGGTGCTCCTGCATTTAGGTTAGATTTACGTGACATAAATTTTCTTTTATTTATCCTCTTTAGTAAATGGGTAGTTTATCACTCAGTTGCTCAAGAGATAGTTAGTTGCTAATCTGTTTATTCTTTTTTGAATGGTTCTCCAAGTATTTGAGGGATATAAATAGATTGTTTACGTTTGTGGACATTCTTTATATAGACCACTTCCGGTTTGAACTGTAGTTGAAACGTAAATATTTAGGACAATTTCCAATGAATTTTTTTAATAAATGTATACTACAAAGTCAATAAGTCTTGATTTTAAAACTATGAGATGATGTAAACAATCTTTGAGCTTTGCAAGCACAGGAATAAGCATTAAAAATCTTATCAATTTACTTCCTTGTTACCGGAAATAGAAAGGGTTATAATTAGAAGTGCAGGGCGACTTGCAATCGCTTTTTGGAGCAACTTTAGGCGACTTGAGGCACAACAGGGCGACTTAATCGCCCTAATCGCCCAGTTTGGTGAGCCCTGCAATAATGCATAATAAAATTATCTGAAATATATAATATACTTTTAAATATTTAGATTTATATAAGATTGCGGCATTATGATATTTATGTCATGTCATTTCTGGCTTTTATTTATGTTCGTAACAAAAGACAAACAACAACACGGGTTTGAAGAGGTCCTTGTTATGAACATAAACAATACTACAAGAAAATAATGATTCATAATAAAATTATCTGATATATATTATATACTTTTAAATATTTAGATTTATATAAGATTACGGCATTATAATATTGATTTCATGTCATTTCTGGGTTTTATTTATGTTCGTAACAAAAGACAAACAACAACACTGGTTTAAATGTGTCAATGTTATGAACATAAACAAATAACAAAATATTAGAAAATAAATGTCAATTCCTGTAGAATTTTGAATTTGCTATAAAGTATTTATTTGTTCTTCTTTTTAAATATTCTACTCATATTATTCCTCAGTTTCATTTATGCTCGTAACAAAGACTTAATTTAAAGGGTCTCTGTTACGGACATAAATAAACTACACAAACACTGAAAATTATATAACAGTTCCCGTCTTAAACGATGATTTCATTTGAACATCAGCAATTTAATTAGTATGTTGACTTTAAGCATTTCATGTATATGTTTAGCAAGTCTAGTTTATGTTCGTAAATTAGGACATCATTATTTCTATACATATCGGGTGTCTTTGTTACGAGCATCATAAAATATGTAAATATATAGTGCAAATGTACAAAACATTTCAAATGATAGATAAAGATTTAAATACTATTTATGAGATACATTTTTTTCACACATTTAAAACTTCTTATTGTATATATTTAAAATAATTTACGTGCGTAAAAAAGACCCAAAGATAAACTCGGACGTCTGAGAATGCGAAAGCTGAAAAGTTTATTGTTTCATCGACATGTATCCAATTCTACGTTGAACAGCTTCAAAAATGGCAATTCTATCATTAATTAATACTTCACTGCCCTGACGAGTGAATTAAAGTAGGGATATCTAATAATTTATTGTTTTAAAGCAGCCCTTACCTGTTTGTTACGCTCGTAACCTCTGGTTTTTCTCGGGGACACCACCAGTTCCGCCATTGATTTTCTTCTAAGAGTCATCAATTGACTCATGTGATTTCTAATTTTAAATACACAGGTGAAAGCGGAATTCCCAAACAGCGATATTTATAAACATAACACATCCGTTTATCTGAGTGACGACATACTTATGTTCGTAACAATATGACACGAAATTTCATTCAAAACTATAAATCACAGAATTTCAATTAAGACAGTATAAGTTGGGCTAATTATGGTTTCAGGAGAAATAACTTGAATGACTCAACAATTTTAAGTTCTTACACCGTTGTTATACACTAAGTGTGTGCAGCACTGGTGTGACAGTGTCAATGCTTTTATAGGACACTGCTTGATACGAACGTAAAGGCCGGTCTTTGATCTTCACTGACTTAAAGAAAATAATTTTTGATCACAACAACTGATATTTTTCTACTTCTGGTGTTACTACATGTTAGATAAATACCAATCGAAGTATTTAAATTATAAAAGAAATGGAAATTATTTCATTTGATCTGATCGACCAGAAAATGTCACATTTTACACACCCGAAAAGTGGATTTTTTTTTTATTTGACCGGGCACAAAAAGCTTTAAACTTTACCAATTCTTACAATTTTTTCTACATTATTTCTTTAATATATGTTCATTGAAAATATAATAACTACATTGTACATGGATTCATATTATATTGGAAAATCAATAAATACATAAATATGGCATGAATAGCACAGTATCAAAGAATGAGTTATATACAAGTACTCATAATATCGTTGCATGTAGGTACATAGAAACAATTGACATCACAGTTAAATATTTGCATGAAATGAACGTAAATAACACGATATGATGGAACCCACTATACAATGAGAAATTACTATATTTCTAAAGGGTTTATTGTGTATGAATATGTTGATAGAGCTTGGATAAATGGTACATATTTAGGGCCCCGCATCGAGATGCGGGTGCCCTATAGTTTTCAATTTGTCTGTCCGTCTGTCAACAATTTTTTTCGTCAAAGATTTCTTGTTGTATTTCAAAATTACATAGTCTTTGTCAATACAAGATGTAACTTTTATAAACTGAAGTGAAGCATTCTTTTCAATCATTTATTATCTAATGACTCTACTTTAGACTTAGGTTGTCTACCTTTATTATTCCAGATATACAAATGTGATAATAATTCCTGTCCCAGACCAGGATGTTACAGATCTTGTGGGAGTTCTAAAGAAGATGTGTTTGCCTGTGATAGAGCTGGTTGTTCTGGTAAATTTAGAGTACTCAGGTAAAATTTTTTGTTTGTTTGATTGGGATTTAACACCACTTTCAGCAGTATTTAAGCTATATTGTGGCCTCAGTTTTAGCGTCAGAGGAGGACAGACTACCCAGAGAGAACCACCAACCTTGGGCAGATAACTGACACACCTTATCATGTACAGTGGCAAGTCGAGTGATCCCTTTTTTTGGTTTACAAAACTGGGGTGGAACTCGCAACACAGAGGTGATAGACTAAGAGAAGTGATTTTTCATTTAAACAAACTACCTTAGCCTTTCAGTCACCAAGGACATTACAGAAATTAAATTAAAATAATGTTTAAATTATTCCATAATTAGGAAAGAAAGTTAATAAAGGAATCTCAAGTACCAAAAAATAAACCCCAAAAAACATGCGGTCTATGGTTGAGCATATTTAGTGAAGTTGAATGACATCCTTTAGTATCATGTCGTTTGGTTTCGATATTTGTTTATAAGTAATGTTAAATTACCTCCCTTTATATTCTTTTGTTTTCATGTGTTTCCATATTAAAAGAAAAATATATATTAACAATTTTCATCACAAAAAATTTCAAGATTCTCATCTAATCTTTTGAAATAGTGAGGGTAGCTGGTTAAATTATATTTTTTTTTATTATGGTGAAATAATGCTAAAAAAATTTAGGGCTGTTCCAGAAATAATTGTGTGGGGGGTCGGAAGGCACTACAATTAAAATTTGATGGGTTGTGGGTATATTGGAGATGTTAACTATAGAAATGCATAGAAAAAAAGTAATTAAAATTTCATGCATGGTGGGTCCTTTTTAAAAATGCCTTCCGACCCCCCTCCCCAATACAATTTATTTTGGAATAGCCCTTAGAATAAATGACTAAAAATGACCAAGAAATCTAAACAAAATAAATTCAGGCATGAGAGTGATGATAATTAAGCATTTTTTTAAGGTTACGGTCTAATCTACAAAACAATGAATATAATATTGTTTAGCCTGTAAAACATATTGGAGAACCAGAGTTCGCGAAAATCGTCGGTCCTGACCGCCAAAAAACGGCTAGGTCCGGCAAATTTATTGTTTGTGACGGTCCCGATGACTGGCAAAATAAAATGGCCGTTGTAGGTTAAGTTTCTTTCGCTGGTTTTTAGATGTATCATACGATACTGGTTTCCGTATTTTAAATGACAAACCAGTTTAAATAACATGGCCGAACTGTGAAAAGCACCGATTTTGCAACACCGGGGTAGCGTTTGGTGACCAAAGGAACGTACCGATTAATTAAAATGTCCAAAGATTCGAATCATAAAGGGAAAAAGACGCGAAGGGTGTTTCTCTCGAACAAATGACAATGTGGGAGGGATGGATACTCGCTGTAAGATTATGAAACACAACTGATGTTAAATTCGTTATGTACCCTTTCACTCCGATAACGCCTGCCATTGTAAATTTGAGAAATAAAAACTAATTTTAACTGTTGACAACAAATTAAGACTTAGTTCCAACTGTCAATTTAAGTTTCAACGATCCTCACACCACGGGCCTCAACATCTTCCCTTTAGTTGGCTACCGTCATAATGAGACACTTGTGTGAGTGATAGTGCCACCCAAATTTTGTGGCAAAACAAGAATCCAAAAAACCCCTGCCTATATTTCTTAGCAAATATCAAAAAGACATATTTTCAGGTTAACAAATTCACAAAATTTTGATGAGTGATTAGCTAGAGTGCAATGTACTGAAACTTCCAGATCATTTTCAGTGAGCAATATTTCAGCTTTATCAGGAAAGTAAGTGAGAACCGAACCGTCAATCCAAAAGCGAACAATCCAAGGACAATGGCAACACCAGAAACAAAAAAAGGGGGAACAGAGACACAACATGGGTACGGCACAGAAAAGAAAAATGAAGACACACACACACAAAGATTAACAACACGGACCCAATAAAAAACCATGGGTGAGATCAGGTGCA
>MJUU01037839.1:140067-156541 GCA_002080025.1 Modiolus philippinarum
TTTGTTGCAATGGGAACTCGTTTCCATTTTAGGTGTTGGAACGAAAATTGATCCAATGTTGTGTCGAGCAGACAGAATGGTTGGACATGTGTTGGGTGCTGTTGGACATTTGCCAGATATTTATACAGAGTTGACAATATCTTTCTTCTTGTTAAGACGTCTACTAGGTGTAAAGACAGAAGGAGAAAAGAAGGGAGCCAAGGTATTAAGCTACTTGTAATTATCCAACCTCCTAAATACAGTGTTTTTCCAGTTGAAAATAGAAAGTATATAAGCCACACCAATTTAAATTAATTCGGACCACGCATTAAGATGCAGGTGCCCTACAGTTGTTTATTTGTTTGTCAGTCCATCCATCAAATTCTGATGGTAGTCACATTGTAGCAAAAAATATATTGCTAATGCAAATGCCTGGAGATCAAATATCACTTGGTTACAACAGCATGCCATAAGCTGGGGAAAAAAGGCTATTTTCAATTTTAGTACAGAAAAAATAATGCAAAAAGAAAATAATAATAGTCACACTAACTAAATAATTAATGAAGGGATATGGAGTAAATGTACATGAGACAAAGTCTGTACATATACATGGTAAACAAACACTGGAACTGGCTTTTATTGTTTTCCTTCATCTTGAAATCACAATGAGGCCTTCAACGAGATTTTACCCATACTTCACAGTAAGTTCAAGATGGCCCCTAGCACCGGTTTTAGTGGGATTTATTGCTAGATACAGAGCAATGCTACATCCATGTTATTACATGTCATGGATGCAGGATCGTCAGCAAACATGAATTAAATGGTAGAGTGTTCTTACAATCACTGTCATCTGTTGCCCGACAAAAAGACCAACAGAAGACAATCACAATGTATAAACAACCACAGGGCACTTATCGAGTCAATAATGAGAAAACTTGGCATAATAAAATTATGAGATGTAAGCACATTATACAGGTTGTCAGAATAAAAATTGACAGTACAAAAATATCAAATGCTAAAATTTGAAAGCATGAAAGTGTATTCTCTCAAGAACAAGTATACCATAACTGAAATGTGTAGAGAGCATAATACTTCATAAACTTCTTTCCATGTCTTTACACCTCCCTGTACACTATGTTTTGAATTTCATTCAATTAATTGTTTAAATCAGAGATATATAAATTACATCGATATGCCTCTCTTTAACATGTTTAAACAAAAACTATAAAATGTCAACAATAATCCAAAAAGCCTATTATGAATACCTCTTTTATAATATTTGAATCTTATTTGTGCAGAATTTTAAGAAAACTAAAATGTGTAGCATTTACAAATATTTAGTATCTTTACTTAAAGAAATCCTATCATTATAGAGCCTGCAATTTTTTTTTAAATGTAGCTCAATGCTGCACTGTTTTTGGTGAAATAATCTGTGGAAAAAATATTATTTTTTTTGGTGTGGCCAAATGGTATTAAAAAATTGATTGATGGTGTTGGCATATTTGTACCAATTTAGCATCATATTATGTGGAGTTCAAAATTTTACAGCAATTTTTCACCAGAAGGAACATTAAAGATAAACAATTCCACATTTAATAAAGACACACAGTGGTCAAAGGAAGGGGGCTAAATTTCAATTATTTCATTTTCCCAGTGTTTGTTTACAGCTTGTAGCTTTAAGATTGTATTCGGTCAAGTGCACTTCAGAACTTGCATTTAATATTAAATTATCGGTTGAAATTGTGTTCACACATTTTATGTGATTTGCAATGTTATATACTTTAGGTCCAGAAATTATCGAAGAATGAAGTGTTAATGGTCAACATAGGATCCTTATCAACTGGTGGACGTGTATTAGCTGTCAAAGCTGATTTGGCAAAAATAGGACTGACAAATCCTGTCTGTACAGATATTGGAGAAAAGATTGCTCTCAGTCGAAGAGTAGAAAAGCATTGGAGGTAAGTTTTAGACCAAATTAAATATCAGAAATATTTTCGATGAGTTTTGGAGGAAGTTCCATCTTTTCCCTGTGGGGTACAGCAAAAGGGGAGATATTTCTCTCACAGATAGAAGATATCTTTTGGCTGTGAAAGCAGATGTGGCTTAAAAATAGCTAATTATCTCAAAGAGTAAAAAATAAATAAATCTATAAATGGACCTACTTAAGAAAAAGGTTTAGGCAATTTGGGCAATTAAAGAAAGTGTTAGAAGAACAGTGAAAACATTTTTAGTTCGCCTCAACGAAGTTGAGGGGGACTAATGGAGTACCCCTGGCGTCCTAGTCCGTGTCTACTCTCGCGTCCGCATTTGGGCATATATCTCTGCAACTATGCATGGTAGGGTCATCAAACTTTGTATGCAGGTGCATCTTGGGTTGACTCACAGCCTCCAAGAAAATTGGGTCTCTCTGACCTATATTTTCCACTTGATTTGCTTCCATTCAAATTTACATTCAAGTTCATATCCCAGTCAGTATACATGATAGGATCAACTTACCTTGCATATGCATGCATCTCTGATGGTAGGTCAGCATCCAGGCAAAATTAGGTCACTTTGACCTATGTTTTACGCTTGATTGATTTATATTCAAGTTTTCGGACGAGTTCAGATCTCAGTCACTATACATGGTAGGATCATGTAACCTTACATATGTATGCATCTTTGATGGTACGTCAGCATCCAGGCAAAATTAGGTCACTTTGACCTATATTTTATGCTTGATTGATTAACATTCAAGTTTTCGGATGAGTTCAGATCTCAGTCACTATACATGGTAGGATCATGTAACCTTGCATATGTATGCATCTCTGATGTTAGGTCAGCATCGAGACAAAATTAGGTCACTTTGACATATATTTTATGCTTGATTGATTAACATTCAAGTTTTCGGATGAGTTCAGATCTCAGTCACTATACATGGTAGGATCATGTTACCTTGCATATGCATGCAACTCTGATAGTAGGTCAGCATCCAGGCGAAATTGGGTTACTCTGACAATGTGCCATAACTAGGCAAACTCTGTAATCGTTGATTACCTATGTTTTGTAGTCCTTTTCAAAGCTTTCTTGCAATGAATTTTTAAAAAAATCATGTAAAGAGTAATAATTTTTGTTGTTATGCTGCTTGCAGGAGTAACAATGAAAAGTAAATTTCCCATGTCAGTATGCAATTAAATTATCCCATGTCAGTATGCAATTAAATTATCTTTTAATTGGAATTTTAAACTGGAGAGGATTTTTTAGGAACAAAGATATGAAAGAGTTGACATGGCCAAAATTCTTGTTCAATTTAAACTTTTCTTCAAGCCAAAAGGGAAAATATCTCTCTTTTTCTTTTTCAATCAGGGAACAACTATCATACAAAGCCATACTAAAGAAGTGGAAGAACTTTTGTTAAAATTTGACCTTTCTTGAAAACAGTTTTTAATAGAGATTATAACCTTGTATTGATTGTGATTTTGTCATGTGTATATTCGATTTTTCTTGGTGTTTAAATTTATGAATTTCAATTTAAAAAAATGTTTAAATACAGCTTATTGTACATGAATGTTTCGTCAACCAGAACTATATTTTGTACTTTCAGATTGATTGGCTGGGGACAGATAAGAAGTGGTATTAAGATAGATCCTGTTAGTCAAGATGACTAGATGTTTGGATCATGATCATGGTTCTGATGCAGAAATTTGGATGTAATTTTTAAAACACCATGCATCATAAACTGTCTTACAGACACTGTGCGATTATTTATTTGATAAAAGACCAGATTTATGATATGGATAGACACAATTCAAAATTTCAGAGAATTATTGAATGATCTATTGATAACATATAAGTCATATTTATATGACATTCTCATGGAATTGTTGGTACAACAAGAGCCCAACAAAATTTGTATATACCATCTGTAATAAAACTCTTATTTATCATACAAACTTCTTATATGTTCACATTTATAAAAAAAAATTGTATCCCTCGCAAAAATTATCTGTAACTTCTAGGGGCCTTGTTAAGGAAGGTCTTGTCTATTTACCCATATTTATATATTTTGTCTGATTAAGCTTTAGACAGTTGGGATGGTGAATTGATTCAGAAAGTGTATCTTCTATAGCAATTTATAATGATACATGTAACTTGAAACTGGTGCAAAAAATACATCATGGAAGACAAAATGGAATAAATATGCCTAAGAAAATAAAACATTTATCTTTCTTTCTTGAATCAATGTTCTAGCCAGGTTAGATGTAATATTGATCTTCCTTTTTAGCTTACCTTACCAAGTTAGGGGGGCTTATGTGATACCCCTAGCGTCGGTGTCCACGTCCGGTTAGGAAGAATGGTTAAGGTCCATTCCAGCTTACTGGCATGCCCTACATCAACCATATTGGTATGCATAATGCATTTTGGGATGACAACAACAATGCATGCTTCAGATGCTGTCTCTGACCTACATTTTACACATGAGCGACTTTGTTAAATAGAATGGTTCAAGTCCATTCCCGCTTACTGACATGGCTCACGTCAACCATATTGATATGTAGGATGTATTTTGGGATGACAACAACAATGCATGCTTCAGATGCTGTCTGTGACTTACATTTTACGCATGAACGACTTGGTTAGGTATAATGGTTAAATGGAAAAAGAAGGGAAACGGGTAATGTGTCAAAGAGACAACGACCCAAAGGGGAGTAATAACAACTCAAAACCACCATAAGATCTTCAATGAACGGTGAGGAAACCCAACACCTAACGGCAGGTCGGAGTCTGCAGTTCATTCCCGCTTACTGACATGGCTCACGTCAACCATATTGGTATGTAGGATGCATTTTGGGATGACAACAACAATGCATGCTTCAGATGCCGTCTCTGACCTACATTTTACGCATGAGCGACTTGGTTAGGTAGATTGGCTGAAGTCCATTCCCGCTTACTGACATGACCCACATCAACCAAACTGGTATGTATGATGCATTTTGGGATGACAACAATGCATGCTTCAGATGCTGGATTTTACTTATATTTTACGCATGAGAGACTTGGTTAGGTAGAATGGTTAAAGTCTATTCCCGCTTACTGACATGGTCCACATCAACCATATTGGTATGTATGATGCATTTTGGGATAACAACAATGCATGCTTCATATGCTGTCTCTGGCCTACATTTTATGAATGAGGGACTTCGTTAGGTAAAATTGTTAAGGTCTATTCCCGCTTACTGACATGGCCCACATCAACCATATTGGTATGTATGATGCATTTTGGGATGACAACAACAATGCATGCTTCGGATGCTGTCTCAGACTTCATGACATTGATTGTGGCATATTGCTTACTTTTTAGCTCACCTGGTGAGCTTTTGTCTTCACTTGGCGTCTATCATCAGTCTGTCATTCATCTCTTGTTCACTTTTCATTCAAATGGTTTCTCCTCTGAAACAACTTGGCCAGTTCAAACCAAACTTGGTTACAGGAGCCCTTGGAAATTTGTGATTTTTTTGTTGGCACCTTATCCAAGATGGCCACCAGTGGAGAACATAATTTAATATGGTAAGCAATGGCAAAATGCACTCAAAGACCTACGAAACCACAGAGCCAATTGATATCAAACTTGGTCATAATACTCATTTGGTTGTTCTTGAAAGTTTGTGATTTTAATGTTGATATCTCACTGAAGATGGCTGTTAGTATAAGCCAAAATGGTGGCCTATGAAATTATGTCCGATTTATATTTGCATTAAAAACTCAAACAGGTCGAATGACATCACTTCAGCCTTTAATTCTGTCTTAGAACTTTATTATTTCCATGCCCACCGAAGCAGGGGATATAGCTTTTTACCCGTTCTTTGGATTGTTCGTTTGTTTGTTTGTCCATTCATCCAAATACATCTTTTGAATAACAAGTCATTGATGGACAAGGTTTTGTCCATGGATGCATTTTGAATAGACCTTGAGGTTGATATGAAATAGGTTGATTTGACACACATTTATGCACAAGTGACTTAGGTTCAAGTTTATGTAATAGTCCAGATCTTGGATACTACAACTCGTATGTAGATGCATCATGTAAAGTTACTAATTTCCAGATAAAAATTTAGGTCATTTTGACCTACATTTCATGCATGAGTGACTTCAAGTGTTTTTGTAGGAGTCAAGATCTAGGATACTACAACTTGTAGAGAAATGTTATTTTGTCTATAGATGCGTCTTGTAAAGTTTAGTTAAAAATAAGGTCATTTAAACCTACTTTCATGCAAGACTGGCTCAGATTTAGGTAAATTGCCAGATCCTGAATTGTACAACTTTGTGGAGTGTAAAAAAAGTTGTAGTTCACAAATATTAATCAGACGGGGAGGGGATTAGCTATCATTTCTGATTGCTTCCTTCTCTTGTCATAAGTAACAACAGTAAAACCTGACAGTATTTCACAACGGACAGTATTTAATGTTACACTAACCGGGAACATAATTTAATATAGGACCCTATGGAAAATACATTCAAAGATCTCTGAAGCCACTGTGCCAATTGGAACCCAACTTGGTCAAAATAGTCTTTGGTTGGTCCCCTTCAAGTTTGTGATATTTCTGTGCCTACCTGATCCAAGATGGTCACCAGCAGACAACACAGTCTGAAAAAGGACCCTTTCGAATTATTGCATTTGGAATTACCCTTAGAATCCACAACACCAATGTCATGGGTTGGCCCGTTTAAAAATTGTGTTGATAATGACATTAATGTTTATACCTCATCCAAAGTTGAACCCAGTGGCAACATAACATTAGAATGATTGCCTACTGGATTTTCAGAAGGCCATGGTCCAGGAGTGATACAATCTTTTGAGAGCCTCTTGTTTAAATCTTGAGCAATGGATGCACATTATTACTTTTTGGGTCACTGATACACCTAATTGCACAATGATGAAGTAAAATGTTTTTTTTAAATGGATACTAAGCCTTGAGGATATGGCATGTTTGGCCATCTCTAAAATAGTATATTTATAAGTAAATAAATCTTGGAAAGTTAGTTAGCAAAAGTAGGCCATACAAGTTCATTATTGGGTAATCTTGGGGTTTTTTTTAGCTCACCTGGCTATGCCATGGGGAGCTTTTGCCATCACTGGGTCTGATGTCCACCGTAAACATTTCTTTCAAGAAAATTCTTGAGAACCACTTAATGGATGTGAACCAAACTACGCATGAATGATGACCAAGTGTTGTTGCATTGATGCCGATCTGTCATCCAACAGTGGCCACCAGCGGCGCACTTAATTTAAATTGGACTTTTCCTTCTCAGAACTTCTTCCTGAGAACCAATGAATGGACTTGAGTCAAACTCAGCATGAATTATGCCTTTGAGGTGTTGACCTAGTGTTTTTACTTTGGTGTGAATCTGTTGTCCAAAATGGCTGCAGGCGGGGAAACTTAAGTTTAACGTTGAACCCTATTGGAAATGCATCCACAGATTCTCTATGGAACAGCTAAATGGATTTTAGACAAACATAGCATGAGATGCTGACCAAGTGTTGTTCCTTTGGTGCTGACGTGGTGAGCTTAGTTTTAACATTAGACCCTAAGGGAAATGCATACAAAAATCGACTAGAGAACAGCTGAATCGATTTTTAAACAAATTTGGGAATTAAGGGAAGATAATCATTGCATCAAAAACTAATGATAATTATGAGGTGTTAATCAGCAAGTGTTGCTACTGTTTTGCCGATCTGTCATCCAATGTGGGCGCCAGCATTTCCTTATGGGGAAATGCGTACAAAAATCTCCATTTCGAGAACTGCTGTATGGATTTGAACCAAACATGGCATGAATGATAGTTGTGAGGTGCTGACCAAGTCTTGTTGGCATGTTTGATGTCGATCCGTCGTTCAACAAGGCCGCCAGCATTGAAATTATATTTAACATTGGATCCTATGGGAAAGGCGTACAAAGTTCTTCAGAACTGTTGTATGGATTTAAACAAAACGTGGCATGAATGATACTTATGAGGTGCTGACCAAATTTTGTTACTTTGTTGTGGGATCCATCATTCGATATGACCACCAGCTGCAAAGCCCAATTCAGCATTGGACCATGTGGGAAAATGCATTCAACGATTTTCTTCTTAAGAACTGCTGAAGAGATTTAAACCAAACATTGCATGAATAATACTTGTAAATGCTGACCAAGTGTTTTAAACTTATTTTATTGCCAAACAATACAAAAGACAATAGGATCAGACACAAGTTGATATAACTTACGACCAAGTGTTTTTACTTTGTTGCCGATCCGTCATCCAATCCAACATTGGACCTACGGGAAATGCATACAAAGATCTTCTTCTAGCAAACTGCTGAATGGATTTAAATCAAACTTGTGATTAGCTGACCAAGTGTTGTAACTGATGTGCCGACTAGTCATCCTACATGTCCACCAGCGGAGAGCTTAGTATAACATTTGGACCATATGGGAAATACATACAAAGAATGTTACTTTGATTCTGTTGAGCAAAAGTTAATGCTGTTAATATACCATAAGGTAGCCTAATACAAACATTATCTCTTTGGTACAAGAAAACTCAACATACGTTTCAAAAATTTATAATGACTTTTTATAAAGATCATTATTATTTTTTCCACTGTATGTTCAAAATTTACAGAAATTAGAAAAAAAAATAGAAAAAGAAACGATTTTAGCAACAGTTTGAAGTTTAAATTACCAAGGAAAGGCAATGCAAATTTATTCTGAAAAAGATAAGAAGTTACTCTTACTGGCGTTACTCACTTCTTGCTTGCATTTCAACTGTTCTACATTTTTATTGGTTTATTTAGTATAGATACATTGAAATTATTTCAAACTATCACCAATATTTAAAAATAGGTTCTTATAAAAATTGCACAATCAATAACTGACAATCAATATTTAATCCCTTTAACTAAGATGGCGAGCTATGGAGTGGGTGGAAAATCATATTATGATCTATTATAGTTTATTTTGAGTTAGCAAGTTGGTATAACAGCATGTTTGGACCTAACAATGTCAATGAAACCGGTATGTACATTTTAAAGTAGCTATTCATTCATTTATAAACTGTTAAGAACTTTTAAACGAACTAGTATTTCATAAACACACATTTAGAATACACATCAATGTTAAATCAACTAGATAAACACAGAAAAACGACACATATATTGAACCTTGACATAAAAAGGTCTTTTCCTAAATTGTTAAATGAATTTTAAAATACTGGACAACTTAATTTTCTTGTACAATCAGACGTAAACAAAACTGATCACACCATGTACCACTGATTAGCAGAATCACTTTCATTCAAAAATGTAAGAACTGTGAACAGTTTCAGAACTGATGATCAATCCAAAGCAAAATTTTATTCAGAACTGCTACTCCCACCATCACTTGTTTCAGAGGAGTTTGATCCAAATGACTTTTAGCTGTCATTGATATTTTAGCTCAGATGAGTTTTAATTAGAATAAAAGGAAGAAAAGCACACAAATCATTAGAACACGGAAATAAAGCCATATCGTAAACCCATAACGTGCTTGAAAGCTGCATATATTCCAGTCCTGTTTGTATTTTTTCATCGGCTTTTTCCACTGATAAATTTAATTAGTAATTAATTTACATGCTTCATTGTTCTCCTAAACCTCCTATATATATGCAAAATAGAAATGATGCTTTCCATTATATGTTTTACGAACTGTTTTGGACATAACTAATTGAAAGTGAGTATTTTTCCGTTGTCTTCCTTCTCCACCCCAAATTGATCTCAAAGAGTCTGCTACACTGAGTATATTGTCAATATACTTACACTACAATCTTTACTTTTGTTTGAGGAGTCTGTACCGACAGAAATTGGAGTACAGTGTATACGATTTACTTGTCACTTCTTCAATAAAGTTAACTTCCCTTCGCAGTTTCCTCCCATGCCAACATTTATTTTTACTGTAACGAAACCAAATTTAATTTCAGGATGAAGACATAACCTCCCTAACACCAGATATCATCAGTAGACAGTCTACAATTACTATTGGTAAGAACGTGATCAAATTTGGATAGTTAAATGTGATATACAAAAATTTTTTATACTGAAACACAAGACAAAAATGGCAATCAAAACTCGTTGCCATGGTTGTCCCCTCCACCTTTGTTTCTTTCTTCTTTTACTAATAGTTTTTGAATTGATTAACTTGTTCTCGTCCTTATATTGCTAAAATATTGCTCACTGGACGTTAAACTTTAACTAATCAATCAATCAATCAATCAATCAATCAATCAAAAAAACAGGAAAACTAACAAATAGAAAAAGCCAAATTATATACTGAAAAAGAGGTTGAAACCAGATCACTAAAGTCTACTGAGAAAAACTGAAATAAGTTCAGTTTGCTAATTACCCTAGCCATTAACCAATTAAATATATAGCATATGAAAATTTAAGATTGAGGACTAGTTTTATGCTTCACAAATTCAAAAAAAAAGGTTATATATATTCGAAATAAAAATGATTAAAAGATTTTGATCAGAGGTGTGCTCCTTTTTAGACTATAGTAACAAACACAATAAAAAATCTCCAAAACCAATATACAATTAAAAAGATGAAGGATTTTCACAATTAAAAACTGAAATAATTGTAGGTACCTTTGGTAATGTTGCCCATGGAAAGTCTACAGTGGTACGAGCCGTCACTGGTGTGCAGGTTTGTTAATTTTATGACAATAATGTGCTAAATGTTCGGAGAAAATACTAATTTGCTATAACAAGAGTGTCTTGCATCTCAAATTGATATTTAGTTCGGTGTTTTTCTTACTGGGATCACTCACAAAATACATTTCCTGTACAAATCAACAATATAACGGGTTTAATTAAATGAGTAAACAAGATATGAGCCAAAGAAACTGCAATGTCAAACAAAATCATGCAGAATAAACCTTGTTAATGTGCCCCATACATGTTTCATCAACATATCAATATATAATAAGTCAAAGCAATATATATTATTTGTTGAATTGTTCTACATTTTGGTCTCGTTGCTTTTTAGACTGAAAGATTCCAGAGTGAAAGGGAGAGAAACATGACAATTAAACTGGGTTATGCCAACGCAAAGGTAAGATTATCACAATTAAACTAGGTTATGCCAACGCAAAGTTAAGATTGTCACAATTAAACTAGATTATGCTAACGCAAAGGTAAGATTGTCACAATTAAACTGGATTATGCCGACGCAAAGGTAAGATAGTCACAATTAAACTAGGTTATGCAAACGCAAAGGTAAGATTGTCACAATTAAACTGGGTTATGCCAACGCAAAAGTAATATTGTCACAATTAAACTAGGTTATGCTAACACAAAGGTAAGATTGTCACAATTAAACTAGGTTATGCAAACGCAAAGGTAAGATTGTCACAATTAAACTAGGTTATGCCAACGCAAAGGTAAGATTGTCACAATTAAAATAGGTTATGCCAACGCAAAGGTAAGATTGTCACAATTAAACTAGGTTATGCCAACGCATAGATAAGATTGTCACAATTAAACTGGGTTATGCCAACGCAAAGGTAAGATTGTCACAATTAAACTAGGTTATGCAAACGCAAAGGTAAGATTGTCACAATTAAACTGGGTTATGCTAACGCAAAGGTAAGATTGTCACAATTAAATTGGGTTATGCTAACGCGAAGGTAAGAGTGTCACAATTAAACTAGGTTATGCCGACACAAAGGTAAGATTGTCACAATTAAACTAGGTTATGCCAACGCAAAGGTAAGATTGTCACAATTAAACTGGGTTATGCTAATGCAAAGGTAAGATTGTCACAATTAAACTAGGTTATGCCAACGCAAAGGTAAGAATGTTACAATTAAACTAGGTTATGCCAACGCAAAGGTAAGATTGTCACATTCACGTGTTATCTGATAGAATCTCCCAAAGACAACAAAGCAGACAACAAAATAAATTCAGTGATTAAATTCTAAAGCCGTTGCATGCATGCGATCTGAAGAAGAGGTTTTGCATAAGGAGACAGCTAGGCAAAACAAAAAAAAACAGGTTAATACAAATATACCACTGACAATATATTTACTGTATTTTAAGAAGGTATTGAACTTTTTCTATTTAATCTACTAGTATATACCCTTATAAATTCCACGTTATATGGGGGTTGGTCTGTTAAGACATAATGCTACTATAAACATTTGTGGAATTATCTTTATTCATAATTTTAGATATACAAATGTGATAGTACTTCCTGTCCAAGACCCGGATGTTACAGATCCTACGGAGGTTCTAAAGAAGATGAGTTTCCTTGCGACAGACCTGCTTGTTCTGGTAAATTAAGGATTTTGAGGTAAGGCAGACAATGTTTTTGACCCCCCTTGATGATAAAGAATATGACTGAACCGTTTACAAAGAGACACAATTTATCACATATATGCACATCTTGACAAATCTATATTTCACTGAAAAACTACAATGAGTAGTCTTTAGACCATTTACCTCTCTACATTTAAACTTCGGCTACAACTGAAATTAAATTGTGTTTTGTTGCTAATGCTTATATCAGTTTGAAGTTTTTATCTACAATAATAATTGTTACGGAGTTAGAAGTACTGTTATTATTCCATCATTAATATGATCAATAAACTAGTCTATTTTGTTTGACATCATGATGTTAAGGGTAAATATCAACTGTATAAATAATATCAAAAGTCTGTACAGGCAAAGATGGCAGATAATTTTTTTTCCCTCAAATTTGCAGATTTTCTTCGTTTTCAAAAAGTTTAATGGTATTTGTAAATTCTTAGTTATTTTTTAATCAATATGTTCATTAGGTATCAATCCTGAATATCAATGTATCTACTCTGACCGTCTGAAATTCCAGTTTTTTACATATGTTTTGTTTTCTAAAGACATGTTTCATTTGTGGATTGCCCTGGTACAGACATTCTTTTGGCAACCATGATGAATGGTGCCAGTGTGATGAATGCAGCATTTCTAATTATTGGTAAGTTTCGAAGTTTGCTGTTATATGATATATTATTTCATTGGTTTTAATAATCTTTATATTTGTAAACATATGCTGATTCAAGCTAATGTAACAATGATGGCCTTTTTATTTGCTCATTCGATTTGCTATAAATTAAGCTTATTGATGTTATATAATTGTCCTTTTGTGTTTTTCTCTTAAATTTCATATTTACATATAGTTATTTGTTTTTAATCTCAAATTTGCAGATTTTCTTTATTTTTACAAATTTTATAATTTTTGATAAGATCAAAGGTGATTTTAAGATTTACAAGAAAGTATATAACCACATTTCATGGGTGTGAACTTTGAACTTTTTTTGAACTTTGAACTTTGAACTTTTATTAATAAACTCAGCCGCAGCTAACTGCGTAACAGGAGCAAAATTTACATAATATACACTATGGCAGATCATGCAAAATAATAATAGACATATAAACAAAATATACACAAAAAATACATATGTCTGTACATTTATATCAAAGTAACTAATTCATAACTAGTATCATTTAAAATGAAATATCATATCACTAAGAGTTCATTTCATTGTTGAAAAACGGAAAAAATATTTATTCCCAATTTATATGTAACATACAACTTGACATGATTTGGTTTTAAAATTTAAATTAGGCCTTTGTTATCTATATTCAGTATATAATAACATATATATTTTCTTCACATATGAATTATTTATATATAAGTTGCCCTTTTTCGTTTTCTAGCATGCAACCAACCTTGTCCACAAACCCAAACATCAGAACATTTAGCTGTTGTAGAAATCATGGAATCTAAACATATACTCATCTTACAAAATAAAATAGATCTAGTCAACACGAGTCCAACACAGGAGGAACATTACCAACAAATTTTATCATTTGTTTCAGGTAAGATACATTCTTTTGTCTTTGTTTCTTTGTTGCCGTTTTTTGCCATGTCTTTGGACTTTTTTTATCATCACTTCCCCTGTTCCTTCGATATTTTACTGCCGTTGTTTTATAACTACGCTTTAAATGCCACAACGGTACCGTGATTTTACGATAACTAGCAGTGCCTCCCCTCAAAATTATGTGCAGTAAAGAGATTTGAAATGTGCAAGTAAGCACAACATATAACCACATTTCATACACACAGATTCCGGGTTTGTAACATACAACTCTTAGAAACGTATATCATTCCTTAAAAAGTATCAAGTGTAAGTCTTAAAAGCACTCTTAGGATTTAAATTTGTCGAAGTAAAACTTTATAAGATAAGTAAAACAGCGCTATGGAGTCAAGAGAGGAGACATTGCTTTTACTTATGGAAATGAATTAAACGCGTTCTTTTATCTTAAACTGCAAGTTACGAAAAATGTTTTTAGGGTTTCGAATCTGTTCAATATGGCACATTCATTCTGAAGAACATGCAGTTAATTATACACTGTTTTTTATTGATATTTGATAGATGCACAGTCAACACATGTTTAAAATTTGGCCTCCACTACAGCAATAATCAACCGACTACATGAGGGTAAATCTTCTAACAGTTCTGAACTTTTTATTCGTATTTTGCATTTCATATAAAGTATTGCCACTACATAGCTACGTCTCTACTTCTAATGTTTTCATTATCCTCAATCATTGTTTATGATTAGTCATTATTGAAGTCTACGACCTTTCAATGGCAATTGCTTTTGAGTAGCTACCGGACATTACTGCAATGGAAGTGGAGGTTTGGCTAGCCATAAAACCGGTTTAGCCCACAATTTCTATTAAAATGCCTGTACCTAGTCAGTACCATTGCGGTCGAAAATTTTGCCGGTGGTTTCTTTTTGTCTTTTTGTCTCATGAACTTCGGCTCTTGACCACTCTGTTCTGTAATTTTGTTTTACCCCGTTGAATTCTGCAAAACTCCACGTATTTTGTTATGGGAAATGCAAATCAAAAGTGAAAACGTCTTGTTAAACAGTCAATTGTATGATGAAAACTTTCGAAAAGTAAGAAAATTATTGAATCTTGTTTGGGATCAAATTAATGATGAGCTGTGGCGGATGGCAGCATTCCTTAATACTGGAAGTCAATTTGGCCAAAGCAAAAATTTCATTAATAAAAATGTCAAAAATGTGGCTTTGCCCTTTCAGAGAAGGGCCCAGCAACAATTCCCCATTGGCTTTTGCTGGGCCTTCTGCAGAACAAGAGTGTGTTCGGAACAAACATGTAAACTCAAACATCTCTGTGTCTCATGTGTTAAAAAGCACAGAACAGTATCATGTAAAGAATCCACCAACAAAACTCCCAACCCATCAATTAAACCAGCTGCCAACATCAGTAAAGGCCGATAGATTGGGTGTATTTTTGAAAGGTTATGATCCTCAGTTAAGTCAATTCTTGGTTGATGGGTTTACTTTTGGGTTTTCGGTACATTCAACTTGTGTAAAGAAAATGAATGAATTTCCTCCAAACCATAAAAGTGCTCGTGATAATTCTTACATAGTCACAGCTAAAATTGAGAAAGAAAGGGGGAAAGGAAGGATAAAGGGTCCTTTTGATACACCACCTTTTCCTAATTTTATATGTTCACCTTTAGGTTTAGTACCTAAAAAAGAACCAGGACAATTTAGGGTCAT
Organism: Modiolus philippinarum; assembly: GCA_002080025.1. NCBI lineage: Eukaryota > Metazoa > Mollusca > Bivalvia > Mytilida > Modiolidae > Modiolus > Modiolus philippinarum. The sequence goes on from MJUU01037839.1 coordinate 155,674, forward strand.
ACATGATTTATCTTATCCAAAGGGTGATTCAGTTAATTCAGGTATACCCCCTGAATTTAGTGCAGTTTAATATCAAAATATTGAAACAGTTATAGACCTTGTACAGTCATATGGACATGAATGTCTGATGAGTAAAACAGACATTCAAGATGCATTTTACTTAATGCCTATTCATCAGTCTGATCATCACCTTCTTGGTTTCCACTGCAGGGGAAAATTTTATCATTATTGTGTATTGCCCATGGGTGCTTCTTCCTCATGCCAGTTATTTGAAAAATTTGCAACAGCAATTCAATGGATATTAAATGAAAAATTACAGATAAAGGGGGTTTCACACTTGTTAGATGACTTTTTCTTTATTGGGAAGAAAAATTCAAATGAATGTTTAAGGGCGTTACAAACTTTTCTTTGTCTAGCCGATGCCATAGGAGTACCAATAAAAAAAGAAAAGACCGAATACCCAACAACATGCATCACTATATATGGCATTGGAATAGACAGTGTCAACATGGTAGCTCGATTACCAAAGGAAAAAGTTCAAATAATTTGTAATTTGTTACAAACATATAAGGGAAAGCGCAAAATATCTTTGAAAAATTTCCAGTCACTTTTAGGTCTCCTTAATTTTGCGTGTAGTGTGATAGTACCTGGAAGAGCATTCCTCAGAAGGTTGTTTGATTTAACAGTTGGGCACACCTCTCCTTATTTTAGGATTACTTTAAACTCTGAAGCCAGGCTAGATTTAAAAATGTGGCACACCTTCATCACACAGTATAATGGGAAATCTTGTTTTCTATTCAAAGATTGGGTTTCATCTGATGTTATAAAATTATTTTCTGATGCAGCTGGGGTGCATGGGGGCTATGCC
>MJUU01037839.1:175221-202673 GCA_002080025.1 Modiolus philippinarum
GAGACCAGAAAGTCTTGATTTACGCATGCTTCAGCTCGACGAAGAGCCTTAATGCGTCTAGATCTTCCTGCAGGCGCTCGTAGACGGCTTTGGTGATGGGCTCATTATCCGTCTGGGGGAGTGGGAGATTTAGCACGCGATACTTTTGCATGTCTAGGTTCGAAGTCATCAAACCACCATTGGTCGAGACGCACTCTGATTAATCGACTTTGCGATCTTCTACGGTCTTCAGCTTTTTGGTAAGGTCTTTGAGGGATGCGACGTACTTCTTTTGCATCCGCTTGATGGTCATCTGCATCTGCTTAATTTCTGAATCTAGGTCGTCCGTGTCTTTCATACTTTCTTTCAGCTGCTGAGTGACCCATTTCTTCGTCACGGCGTCCGAGCTATCTCGCGGCAATCCAAGACTGGTGATGCGATGATCGTTCATATTGAGATCCTGAAGCATCCGCCAGACGGGCATGCGTTTCCTCGAGTGAGATCCAAACTTATCCATCTATCTATAGGTCGAAGATCACCTCCTCGAGCGTCCTACCTTCCGAAAGAAGCTTCAAGACGTGCAAGCAAAAGTGCCAGCAGACCACGTCGCCGCGACGCTGAAGCTCATCGGTATTATATCGAATCTCCGGCCTCAGATAGTCGACGATCTCGTTGGGTGGGGGTAGACCGTAGGGATCGAAGTAGACTTTGAGTCTTCCATGCTTATGCCAGTACGTCCAGTGCGTGCCTGGGCCATCGCGATCGTCGTGATTCAGGATGCCGCATTCGATGGGGCGTGGGGTTGGTGGTAGGGCATTGCACATGAATACCCCTCTGAAGTGGGGGATTCTCAGGGCCTTGGCAGCTTCCTCAAGCTCTAGATTCGAGAGGGGCTGGTGGGGGAGGAGGATGCCGTGCACTCGTATGCTGCTCATTTATCTANCCGTCAGAGGCTGCAAAACGATAGAGAGGGAGATGGGGCGTGCGGACCACTCAGAGTCTGTCTTCTTCTCCAAGCGGGCCCTGAGAGCGCATCATTTCTCATAGAGAACCATCTTCTGCTTACATTCATTCAGATATTCCTGCCCCTTGTGGATATGTCTGATGGAGCTTCAAGGATTGCATACGCGTCTACTTTTACCCATTTATATATATGATCGGCGATGCGGTGGGGCATGAGCCTGCTAAGGATGGATGGGCATTCGCACCCGTCAGAGCCTACTAAGAAGGGATGGGCACTCGCATCCGTCAGAGTCTGGTAAGTGCAGAGGGGCTTAGCCGTGGGTGATTCGATAGTGTCCGTGGGCGAGGGTGCTGATGCCGTCGGGGAGGACGTGGCGCTTGTCGTCTTTGGCGGAAAGCGCGATCTTGTTGATCTCCTCGGCGTAGATCTGATGGAGATGGCTCCGGAGGATATTCATCGGTCGATGAATCTCTTGCTGGGTGGCGAGGCATCGCTTGTAGTCCTCGAAGGCGATGCTGCGCTCGACGACGCTCTTGGTGACTCCCTTTGCCTTCTTGGTGGTCTCACCGTCATCCACCTTGAAAGCGTATAGCTTCGCCCGGAGCCCCACGAATTCAGTCATGGCCTTACCGCCGCACTCGTCCTTAAATACCCCGAGGATCTTCTTATTCACGCCGGTGGGGATGCTGGAGGAATGCTCGTCCGGGTAGTTGGACGTATCGAATTTGGCCTGGACGTGCGGAGCGATATCCTGTTAGAAGTCGTCGGTCTTGATCTCATAGGCCAAGCTATCGGTGTCGGTGAAGAGAAGCCGTGCGCAATCACCGTACATCTTCCTCATGAATCCATAGTGAAAATCGTACATGAGAAGCTTTGAAATATCCAAGATGCAGGCTCCTAGGTAGACCGGCTTATCGAATTTCAGCTTGGTCTTCTTCATGTGGACGGCTGCTAGATTCTCGGTGAAGACCACTAGACGATCGAAGTTGGGCTTGGCCACGAGCTTCAAGGCCTTCTTCTCGGTGGTGACCAGCCTGACGTCTACGCGCTTCCGGATATTCTCCATGGTCTTGCCAAAGACTGAGTTGACCATGAGCTTGAAGAAATCCTTCTCGTAGTCTGTCTTGGCTTTGGCGCGAAGAGCGGTATTCAGATCCACGTAGTGCTTGAGCCATGGGGATTGCCTGAACCTGATGATCCGACGGCATTTCGTAAGCTTCATGCCCATCTTCAAATACATCTTGAGATTTCGATAGTGGAGGGTGTATTTCTCACGCTTGCCTAGATGTGGCACGAGCTTGCGGACTTTGTCGATCTCTACGGTCTCGGGCGCGAGATGGTAGTCGTTGTGGGAGTCGTGAAGATCCTGTGGATATTCGAGATCGCATTCTACCATGGCGCCATATTCGTGGTCGTTGGGATAGCTGAGAATCTCGTCGATCTTCTCTGGCTCGATCCATTTGAAGTCTCCCGTGAGGAGAGGCTGCGACATCGCCCATCCGTAAAGATTATTGGCATCGAGGTAGGTGAGATACTTGGTGGGCTCGGAGCTATCGTAGCTCTCCATGTAGGGGTTGTTGGCCTGAGCATGGCAGTGAGAGATCATGACCACCCATCCCCTGGTCGCCTGCTCAAACATCAGCAGCATATCTGGATCGGAAAGCTCCAGTGGTTTTGAGGGCGGCGTCGTAGGACAATCCAGGTGATGTATAGTAGTTGGCAGGATCAAGCCCATTATGAGTCTGGCAGATAACCCTGAAATTCTCGTAGTTATCCGCCAGCAGCAAGACGTCGGTTTCTAGGTAGAGATCGTGATAGTTGCGTAGGGTCTTGCACTCAAAGATCCCCCAGACCCTCTGAGCGTGCGCGCAGTCTTCGTCGGTGATGCCCTCCGTAGAAGGCTGCTGTAGAAGGCCTCTTTGGGTGGGAGCTGGGTTTCTTCCAGCTTGGCCGGTCCATCCATATAATCGTAGGGAAATACCCCTTCCGAATCATCAGCTCGTGGTGATCGCCGAATCTCGCCTTCACGGTCGCGAATTGGTCGGGGGTCAGATTTTTTGCAAGATTTACAAGCTTATTCGTCAAAAACGTGCATGAGCCGACGAATCTCATTTCCAGCTTTCCCACCTTCTTGGAAAAGCTGATATACTTCACATCGGTATTGGGGATGCAGTCGATCTTACCCTCAGTGACCGGTCACTTAAGACGTCAAAAGACGTGAAAGGCTCTTGATCCAGCAGTAATTCTGCTTACCATCGCGAGTCAGGAAGAGGAGATCTACGAGGGTGGAGCACGTATTCTTGGATATCTTGATGGGGTAGATCTGAAGATCCTCTTCCCCATCTTCACCCTTCTTTACGCCATCGAAGCCATAGACGTTGACGTTGATGGTGGGTTTCTGCCTCTCGAACTTATCGATCGCCTTGAGCGAGACTGGAAAGGAAAGTCGATGCCGTCGAAGTTGAGCTCCTTCTCCAATGGTTTGTACTGCGTCACTCGGTTGGTATGCTTACGATTCACCTCAGTATTGTGAAGTGCTGATAGGACGGCCCACTGGAAGCAGCGATCATCCTCATTCCTCACATTGATGATGGCTTTCTTCTGATTCGGCTTCTGTAGGAGTGGAATTAAGGCGCCCCCTTGAGTGGCTTGAGTTGGTTCAGGTGGATTTCTAGCTTCACGACGTGCCCGAAAGTCCACCCGCTCCCTTCCCGCATGTACTTAGCCATATTCTCCTTAACCTTCTCCATCATGAAGGCAATCTCCAAATCGAGGTCGGATGACTGGGTGAGGGTAGCGAGAGTTGATCGGAAGTAAGGGATGATGTAAGTATTTTCTCCGGTCGCGGGGTTAGTCTTCACTAGCTCCGCTAGGAGAATTAAGTGGACCTTCAATCCCTTCTTTTGGGCGAGAGCATCTGAGATGGTGGTGAAGATTGTGCTCCGACTTACTTTGAGATATGTGGTCACGTCATGCGACTTTACGGGTTCAATGACGACCGTGCCAAATATACCATTTAGCGCTTGCCGCCTATCGGTGACCTTGATCTCATCCTCGACTGGGGCATTTCTGATATCTTCTTCGACCAGCTGAATGAGATCCTCTCTCTTGAGCCGGGAGAACTTGGTGAGGCCGCGATTCTTGGCGAGTGCTTTCAGCTGCTTCTTGCTGAAGACTTCCTGGCGATCAAATTTACGGGTGGCTTTCTCCTCGATGAGCTTCACCAAGGCCTCTTTGTTTTTCCTGCTGACCCCCCTCAGACCCTCATCCTTAGCTATTTGCCGGAGGGTCTTCATGGTCTCTTTGACCACCATCTTACCTTCGACGGGAATGGTCTTCTTCTGTCTCGCGTGGTTGCCTATTATGCCTCCAGCAGAGACCATCCTTCCCGGGCTTGCTCTTGCAAAACTGCCCCTTCTTCCTCATCAGTGGGTAGCCGAAGGTGGTCTTCTGCTCCCCTGATTACCCAATTCGCTGGACTTGCTCCGCCCGGCAATTTTGACACTGCTGGGTGTGCTCATCCATCTGCATCAGGTTGGGGCATTGCAGCACTGATGCTGCTTTTGGGGGGTGGGGTGATATCTTCCAAGTCTTCTTCATTCTCCAGAAAGAAATCCTGGAACCGATCCATCTTATTTCTTTCTGATGCCATATCTTTATTAATATCAATCCTGGACGTAGGCACACCTCTCTTTCAGGTGTCCTGATCCCCACTTTCCTGTGGGACGACTTGTCTATCACTGGATACATATGCCATTCTTGTATTTAGCCTATGCTCAATAGAAATGCCGTCCGTTTGCATTTTGCCCTCGAGGTGGGGAATTTTATGCAGGATTCTGCATGAGAGGGGCAGAATCCCCCTTTTCATACTACTCATAACTCTGGAACGAAAAATCCAATGACAAAATAAAACGATAGGGAGCTTTCTTCCGTCATACCTAACAGTCCTGCAAAGTTTCAAGAAAAATGGTCATAGCGTTCTCTAGTTAGAGTACGACGTGTGGACGGACTGACGGACAGACGGACACCGGTATACCATAATACGTCCCGTCAAAGTCGGGCATATAAAAACAATAGTTCCATTGACTTTTCTAACCATAAATAAACATATAGTTACAAAAATACAACCGTAGATAACTTGCATGTACAGTCCTCTTTTCATTTATTTCTCTATGTTGGTTCTGTCATGTGTTAATAGGGGGTGAGAATATTAAATGGGAAACGATTAATTTTAATTAAAACATTTCCTAGTTATATTCTCCTCTACTACCCCTGAACTCGGTCCCCGAGTTTGTCAAACGTACACATCTAGTTCTATCGCCTCAGATAACGTCCTCTTGAACACTTTGCTTTGAACACCGGTCGTTGATGATGTCGGTATTTTGATGTCAAGAATTCATTCACTTCACGCTCAAATCTGTGATGTTCGTATTGTTCTTTGAGATCATTCATTTCCCTTTGCGATAGTCGCTCCTTCATATGATTGTCTAGAAAATCGATGGTCAGTCTGTGTTTAGTTTGTTCCAAATTTTGAATTTACCGGCTTAATTTGAATATTTCAGTCTTAGCCTTTTCCAGAATAATTTCATTTTCTTCAAAATTGAACCCGAAGAGCTAAATTCCACCTTCCTGCTTGCAATTGTTCGTTTTCCGTATTTATTCTATTTATTGCCACCGAATTGTGAACCGAGTCCAAATTTTGGGTTTTTAATCTGGAATTTTCTTCAGCGAGCTTTCTGATTCTGATTCTTAAAGTTTTCATATTATCTACTTTTATTTCATCTTTAGATGCACTAATAATAGCGGCGAATTTGATGCCGTCCAAACCGAAATACATTGTTCCATTCTTTTACTATCTCTCTGAATTTTTAACTTCGATTTTCCTTTTCTATATTTGACGACCAATCGGGTTTCTGGGTGTATTGGCACACGTGGGAAAAATGTCTATTAAATATGAAAAAGAAAGAAAATGGGGTATACTTGTAGCAAAATTTACAGCATTGCATATGTGTTAATTGAATATATTTACGGTGTAATACACTTATTTTGCACTACAGAAAACTGTACTCCATTTCTATACGGATGGTAAATTCAACAGCCACTCATCAAAGTATTTGTCCACTAGCTAATTTCTATGTTTTGGGAAACTAGTTATGGTAGAGCTGAGCACACGGAATCGAAGCACTGTTCCTCACTTATAAACAAATACGGTATTCCAAATTATATACTTTTGTTTTACGGTATCTGGACACTTCAAGACCCAAGATCGAAACTGAACAACAATACAAATAACAATAATATATAGATAATTAAAAAAGGTTGACATGTAAACAGATAAGATATTAAATATCTCTATATGGCTCTAAGTTGACAAACATATTTTAAACAATAGAAAAATGGGATATAAAAAGAGTCAAAAGGACCAGACACTAGTTTTTCAATTAAGAACACCTTCTATCATGCCTTCGAACTTTTGAAAATCGCCATTGGGGTTTTGCTGCGTGTGAAATTAGGAAAATCCTTATAACTTAGCTATAGGGGGTCTAATGGTATGCCTTTTTTAGTGTTCTAATGTGTTTCATCATTACTTTGAACTCTTCCTTAGTTAATTAATTTTCATCAAGTGTCTTTTGTTTTGAATTTCAACTTTTAATATTTGGAGCCTCTATGGGGATTTCCCCCCAAAATCCCTAGAGAGCGGGGAGGTTTGAATGCCTGTTCTCCATAAATGGGAGACTAATTTTAAGCTAAAGAATAATAAAAAGAATAAGTAGATAAACTTACCTGCCATATAAGCACTAAAAAATTATGTAATTCAATTATTAATATGCATTTGAAGAAATGTCAAAATAGAATATTAAATGAAAAACGATTAATTCGAATCAAAGACCAAATGTCAAACATTTTCGGGTTATATTTCTGTCCCATCAAAGATGGCCACCAGAGGAAACATAATTAAACAAAGGACATTCCTCTGAAGTTGCTTATTTTGAACATAATAATCCTTTGGTAGTCTTCTTCTAAATTTGGTAGTCCAAGCGGAATGCATTTGGAAAAATAGTTTAATATAGGACCTAATGGAATATGCATTTAATGATATTCTTCCCTGTAGCCGCTTATACATTTTTAGCCAAATTTGATCAAAATAGTTCTTTTGATAGTCGTCTTCAATATTTGTGATAATTTTGCTTCTATCTGGTCAAGATGACCGCCAGCTGGGAACATAGTTTAACAAATGCAGTCAAACATCTTCTTTTCTGGATCCGTATGAACATCATAATATCTTGAGAAGTATTCTTCAAAGTATGTTATCATAATATAGTTACCTCATTCAGGATGACCGCTATCAGGTTTCATAGTTTAACATATGTGACGTAGGGAAAATGCATTCATAAAGTCGTTATTGAAAATGATGTGCAATTTATAAGTTTGTAAAATTGACCCTTAGTTGGCCCTCTACTAGTTAGGATTTCTAGTTCACTGGACTGCCAGTGAAAATCTTAGTTTAACATTTAAGCTCTTAGGAAGAAAAAAATGTTTAGATCTTGTTTCAGAAATCAAAGGCCAAGAATCGAGGGCAAATGTTTTTCACTGACCAATATCTTAATATCTTCTTCGAAAACATAACATTTGGTGAACTGATGTATAGTATGAATAACCATTAGAAGGTTAACTAGTGACAGTTTAAAAAAAAAACTAGTAGCCAGGGGAGTGAAACAGGGTCACCTGGGCCTCTTGGATCAGTATTCGAAAATCTTCAGACTTAATCTGAATGAATAAACATAAGATGTCCAAACTTGCGATCGGAAGTAACATACTTAACAGGCACTTGCATTTTCGGAAAAAAGATATGATATCTTTTTTCATAAACCAAAAGTAATTTTGAAAAAAAAACAAAACAAAACAAAATACCATTTTGATCAAAGGAAATGCGAACAACTGTTGGATCTTTTCTAGTCAAAGATTCGGCTACTACTTGAACATTTTGGTACGGATCATATATAATGGGGGTTATAACAAATTACCGAACAGAATTGTCAAGAGTCAAAGTCTAAGGGGCAACAACTTCCAGTTAAAAAATGACTCCCTTACCAGATTTCCGTATTCCAGATTAAGAAATGCATGGTGGATAAGTACTTGTTTCGGTTTCTTGGGGACAAAAATCACTTTTGGTTTTCAAAACCATCACTCTTTTTTCTCAGTATTCAAATTGAAATTTATGCTGTGGCTGCTAAGGACTTATATGAAAAAAAAACATTGTAGTTAAAGACCTTGACGTTCAACCTGTACCCCATTTGGTGGGCCATACTGTACTGAACATGTATATAAAAATGTTTGCAATATACAGCAATCCCCTCCCACAAATGACCCAAAATATTGTTTTTGGTTATGGACCCGAAGCCAATAGTCCAAAGACATAACACGAGCACGGCACAGAAAGGAAAATGAAGACACACACATATACAAATATGAACAACACGAACCCAATAAAAACCAGTTCAGGTGCACCGGTAGAGTAAGCATCTCCTGCTTCTTATAAGACACCAGCCGTGTTGAACATGTCAACTCCGGTAATACAGTCAAAACCGGTAGAGGTAAAACAAACTTAAGTGGCAAAGAGAAAGATCCGTTATCATCTGGGAAACAGATATCCCATAGCGGTCCACAAGATCGTGATGTCGACCGTAAAACTTCTGTAGTGATGACTTCAAGTTATGGGTAACATGCCCTTGCTTAAGAAGCCTATTTGTAGGCAACCGAGCTCTATCAAAATAGTCGCTGTATCGACCACAGGCCCTTGAGTAGTGAATGAGTTGGGAGATGTAAACTCCGTATGCCGGAAAAGTGAAGTCATCGCATTTTTCATATAGCCTAGTTTGTAGTGTACCTCTGTTGTCAATTTCAAGATGAATTTCAAGGAACGAAGCCAATGTGGAAGTATCTGTAGTATCCTTTATTTCGAGCTCTCTGGATAGATAAGATGTAGAAAATCACCAAAGCGAGGGTTCTTTAGTGATAGAATATCATACATATAACGGAAGCTGAAATAAAAGAACTGCGCCAGTTTTTTATCTTTATTTTGAAGAAGCCCCTCGATGAATTCAGCCTCCTATGAGTGAAATACAGATCGACTAAAAGAGGTGCACAGTTTGTTCCCATTGAAATTCCGATTGTCTGTTGACAAACAAGTCCTCCAAACTGGAAAAATATAATAGAAACTCTAACATTTTTATCACTTCTTCCTCAGTTTATTATCCCCGCACTTTTCTCAAGAAAATGCGGGGATATTGTTTTGGTTCCATCTGTCCGTTAGATGGACCTTGTCAGTGGAACTCCTTCCTCACTTTTGGATTTATGGATTTAATTTTGTTATAGAATTGTTGCATATAGTCTGCAGATGCGCAATAAGCTTTCGGATTTTTATATTGTTCTTGGTGCAAACAAGAGGCCCCAAGATGTTGATTTTGACATATGTGACCTTGTCAGTGGAACTCCTCCCACATTTTTTAATTTATAGATATAAATTTATTAAAGAATTGTTGCATGTAGTCTGCAGATGCACAATAAGCTTTCGGGTTTTTGATATTGGTCTTGGTGCGAACAAGAGGCCCAAGACGTCGATTTTGACACATGTGAGCTTGTCAGTGGAACTTCTCCTACCTTTTTTAATTTATGGATTTTATTTTGTTATAGAATTGTTGCATATAGTCTGCAGATGCGCAATAAGCTTTCGGATTTTTGATATTGATCTTGGTGCAAACAAGAGGCCCCATGAAGTCAATCTTGACACATGTGAGCTTGTCAGGGGAACTCCTCCTACATTTTTGGATTGCTGGATTTAATTTTGTAACAGAATTGTAGCTTGAAGTCTGCAGACGTGCAATAAGCTTTCGGATTTTTGATAGTGGTCTTGGTACAAACAAGAGGCCCAAGATGTCAATTTTGACATATGTGAGCTTGTCAGTGGAACTCTGTTTTCTGAGTCAAACAGGGAAGTGCGGGGATGGCCATCATTTCTGATGGCATCACTTCTAGTTTTTTATGTGATTCTGAGTCGTATTGGCTTCGCCGTTCTAACGGGAGAAACATCTATGAATGAAATCTTTTAGCCGCGATTTCAGTTCTTCATGAGGAATAGTAGTATAAAGTGTGGAGAAGTCAATAGTTTTAATGCTTTACAGTGTAATAATGATCTCGATTAGATCTTTAGAGTTTTTAATATCCACATTTCATTTACACAGCTAGTATCACAATATTTTAGAGGGCCCTCTTTTACAACTTCAAGATGGGGGTTAATATCTTAGAAATAGGTTTTGTAGAAAGTTTGCAGATCCAGCGATGTACCGTTGTTTGTATGGGCATTTGTGTAATTTTGGTACCCAGTACAAGGTGGGGAGATCAGTTTCTTCATCTTTGGTTGAAATCCCAAAGGTAAGTAAAACAGATCCATGGTTCTGTTATATCTCCCCCTTAGCCAGAGTAGTAGCTGTGTAGGTTTGATTGCCCTGGGTATTACCAATGCCTAGTTCTTTCTTTAGACAGACAATCGTTGAAATGATTTTTACAAATGAAAATGATGTTATCAGAGGCCTTATCTGCCGGAACAACGACATATTTGTCATGAATGGAGGGCAACATCGGCATTTTTGAAAATTGATGATGCTTTAATTCTTATTGACTCTCGTAGCTGACTGATTCGTTTAAGAATGATGGACTTTAAAGCCTTAATCAAGGTCTTCATCTTGTTCACGTTTAATCCATTTTTCTGGCACAGTCCTCTACAGCATTCATAAGAAGTTTAAAGTTTTGTTCCCATTTGATGGATCGTGGTTCACGGAATTTTTGTCCTTTTGCAAGTTCCCTTTCACTGAGAGACGGGGTTTCGATGATATTCAAGTCTCCCGTTATGACGAGACCACAAGGACTATATCTATAAGGTGAACTTAAACATGAACAATCGGGTTGTTTAGACTTTTATAAAGATAAGGATGGATCAGTAACAGAATTTTCTAATGAATGTTTGTACTAAGAATTCAATTTAGTGAGTGGTAAAGAGTACAGTTTTGTGCGAATGTGATGCAATCCTAGGGGTTTACAAACGACAGGAAGTAGGCCCTGTTTAGTTACATAATGAAGTGTTGGTGATGTAAAATGGCGATGGCCATGACTTCATTTTCGTCTATGATTGTTGTCAAAAATGCACATCACATTTATATCATTACACCTAGGGCTGGATATATCACCTATACTGTCAATTGTATCGTTACAACCATGCGGTATTGCCGTTCCTAATTTACGTATCCAGTATTCTTCTTTTGTCTACGAAGAGGTGTACTTAGGTTTGGATTATTAGTAGGATGGTATATATTTTCTCTAGAATGCGTACTTTCATGGGGAGAATAGAATGATCCAGTTGATTAATATGTTGGTAAACGGTAGGAAATTTCATGGTGTTGATTCACGATCTATGTCCGTGAATGCGTTCGTTCAGTCTTCCCTAAGTTTCTCCTACATAAATAAGGCCACATAAATTGCATTTTATACCGTAGACAAGATTTTTAGAAGCACAATTAAGATCATCATACCTTCTAGTATGGAGCATATTTTTTTGTCAAAATACTAGTGAAGAACGTATGTAGACCTTAATATAATAAATTTTCTCGATTCCATTTTATAAGCTATCTCTCACCTTTACGTAGTTTTAACCATTAAAAATCCCAAATTGAAATTATGACCATTACAATTGACCTTTGACTTTGGGCTCAAATTGAGGGTATCTTCTTTCTTTTTACTTTAATGAACAAATAAAGGGATATGTATGTTGACTATATTACCTGTACCTATTTGAAAGGTATGTCAAAAACTACTTTCCTAAACTCGTCAAGGACAGTAACTCTAGGAAGTTATCTATCTGCTTGTACACATTTCGGTTTATGGATTTCCAAATGTTTTGATTCGATCTGCATTGAAGAGACATAAGTTGTCGAAATGCGCATATGCAGAAATTAAATTCACAGTAACTTCGGTATTTTGTTTGTTTATTCAAATTACAAAATGAAGGCCTTGATATTGAAAATAATACATTTGCACTTCATCAGCTCTTTACTACGGTTTCCGAGTTAATTTGATAAAAAGGTTCAGAGTCAACTGTCTTTGTAACTATTGACATGTTGATCTTGAATAGATTTTAAACGTCAAGTCTTGACATCAGTGGTGCAGGTCAGAGGTATCTATAACATTGTTTAGGAGTGTTAAGCACTGACGGAAACTTTCATAGTGCAATAATTCAAATAAACTCTTCCTTTGAGTTATTGCCCCTGTGAAATTGTTTTGTACAGAATGCATATGGATGGATAAGAATAATAATAATAAACTAGATTTGCAATTGCAAGCAATAGTCGATGTCACCCAAGACAACTTATTCGATGATTCCATGTTTTTCGCAGCGTTAAAATCTACCCAGAAATCAATTTTCTCGAATTCCGACAAAGTTGAAATTTTGACGTATTTTGGCGGCCATCTTAGAAATGGTGGCCATTTTGAAAATTTTAAACTCAGAGCAAACAACTTCAGATGGTGATCCAACATTGTACCAAGTTTGAAATCATTTGGTCTAGCCATTTCAAAATAATCGCCCGGACAGCAATTATTGGAAGAATAAGAAAAATAAGAATAATAATAATAATAAGAAGAAACGTAGAATAACAACATGTCACCCCGACAAAGTGTGGGGTGACATAAAAATAATCACGGAAGATTGCCAGAAGGTCTTTCCCCTGTGTGGAAATAACTAGTAATCAGAAGGATTACTAGGTTTCTTTGAATGCATTTTCTAAAAGGGACTTTCCTTAACTATGTCTCAAACTCGCGGCGATCTTGGATAAGGTACGAACATAAAAATCAGAAATTTTGAAAAGGGTCATTAAAGGACTTGTGTGTCCAATATTGGTTCTAATTGGCTCAGTGTTTTCAGATAATCTTTGAATGTATTTCCAATAGGGTCCTGTGTTAAACTATGTTCCCAGTTGTTTGCAATATTATTTGATGAGATAAAAAATAGAAGGGGACCAGTAAAGGACTACTGTCACCAAGTTTTGTTCAAATTGACTCATTGGTTTCATATGAGAAGGTCTTTGAATGAATTTCTAAATGGGCTCATATTCAACTAAGTTTCATTCTGACAGCTATCCTGCATGAGTTACGAATATGAAATAATAAAATTTGAATTGAAGGGGGGAACCCAAGGACTATTAAGGCCAACTTTGATTCCAATTGGCCGGTCAGTAGTTTCAAAGGAGAAAACCTTGTAATGCATTTCCCATAGGGCCCTTTTTCAAATGTTCCTCGCTGGCGGCCCTCTTGGGATAAGGAAAAACCTAAAAATGGAAACCACCAAATTTTTTTTTATCAAAACTGGATGCTTCATCTTTTCTTTCTTACACTGAATTAAACTATTACCTTTAATTTTCCTCAAGCAATCAGACCTGAATAAATGTGTGAGGAGTTGCGTGGCTTCGTTTATAACAAATGATATTGGTTTGGAACATTATGTACTTAATCTAGCATCATAGAATATAACCACCATATGTAATTATCAAGCCAGTTGCAAGTATTTCGATTCTATTTTTTAATGAATCCCTACAATTCCCAATTCGGATAACGATATCATTATCTCTTGCTACTATCACAAAAAAAAAAAAAAAAAAAAAAAAAAAAAATGGAAAACTTTATGGAAGAGGGGCTAATATTTCCTAGACGGAATTGGATTTCCTCAAAACTGCAGGGCGGAACGCTGATCGTTTTTGATACCGTCAGATGATTGATGTCTTTAACAGCAGTTTACTCCTATGCACTCTTGAAAGTAACAGCGGCATGTTGTCATGTTGTTTAGTCTACGGACAAATCAAACAAAATTAAAAGGAAAACAACTGAATACCTTGGTGATATTTCAGGTCATGTTTGGTAACAAATAGTCTAGGAGAAGATTTTTTAAATTGTAGACGGACGGACGTCGACAGCAAAATAATGGCAGGAGCTCACATTGCCTTGTATGCCATATGAGTTGTCAACGCAGACCTGTATTAAGTGAGTGTATAAATATATGAAAAATTGAGATAAATCACCCATTCCATTGATTGTTTCATAGTTTTTTTTAATTTTTCGGCTGCTCTCAAAGTTTTGAAGTTTTTTTTTCAATTGGCTTACAAACTCTTGATACATTGTGGTTGTCCAATTTGTGCATTATGTCCGATTTTGCTTTTTGTGCGATTATTTTGTACCTTTTATAGACGCATTTACTTTTTTCAGTCGCCTTTGTCCGTATTGCTTTTTGTCAAATCATATCACTCTTTTCCCGTTAGCTTTGTTCAGTTTTGTTTTTTGTCTGATTCATTTGCTTTTTTCGATACTTTGACCTACCCTATTAAGCTGAGTTTTCAGTAATAAGAATTGTCCTGTTCAGAGTTCGCCTATACGTGATTTAGTCCGTTTAAATAATGTTTTGTCCGGTTCTAAAAATGTCAACAAAACAGAATTTTCACCACAAAACATGCAATTAACAGATTATTATTCCCCCTTGTTACATACATTTATTTATCATTTATGCAGCTACCTCTTGACCAAAGTTTGGTAAAAACTATGCAAAAATGAACATATGATAAAGCACAAACATGTAAGTTTGGTACTAAAATCCGATTACTAAATAAACCTAAAATTTCATTTTTTTTTCTAGAAATGATGCTTTATTCATAGGTATTAGAAACTACATATATACTCAATAAAAAATAAGGATCAAGGTTTTTCATTTCCATTACAAATATATTAATATTTACAACACAGTTTAATTTGACTAAATCATACAAAAAGCAATCGGTCCCGGAACCTCGTGTCTGATGTTTCCGAGATTATCAGGTTAGACACTTGAAAAAAGTCATGGGGTCAACCTTCCATCTGATCATGCCTCCTCGAAAAACACAAATTTCTGAAATTTGCATTTTTACCTCCAAAAATCATCCACCTTAAAACAAATCAAATTTCTGTCAGGAACCGATGCAATGAAGCCTTTTCTTCCACAATTCCTGTGTCTTAATGATTCAAACGACACCGTTAAGTCAAATGTTTTTAATCTCAGCGCCATATCCTTCCAACTTTTAATTTGTTTTAGTGAATCAAAGACTGTAGACAGTCAAAAGATTAAACAACTCGATAAAAATGTCAAAATCATGATTTTTTGCAAAAAAACCCCAAGATTTTTTGATTCTCAAAATCGCGAGATTTTAAAGAATTGAAAATCATAGAAAATGTTCATAATGGTAAGTGTAAACACTGTGCAAAATTTCATGTTGATCGGATCAGTTGTTATGCCCATGCTTCAAGATGAAAATAAAGATACATTTATTTAAATGAATATGATCCTTAACTTTTTTGCACAGTAATAATATGTTTAAAATATGGAAGCTCATTAAGACGCAGAACACAAACAAAATTATGAATTTACGAAAATGATGGATAATGTGTTGGTAAGGTAAGGCCACGATTCGGAGTTCTGTTTAATCTCGGTCCATGACAATTTTTAGGTTGAAAGCTAAACTATGAATGGGTGCTTTGTTTTATCTTCTTATTACTGTATATGTGAAATATAATCGTGTACATATCCTTAACAAGTATATAAAAACATAGACACCGCCGTTTGTGCAATCATCAATTTTTTATTGGACCCAATAAAGAAATGTTTAGATGTTCTCATCTGAAACATTGTAACCACTGTGATTTGACAGTTGGTTACAACGTTTCCATTTCGCAAATGATACTAGACATTTTCGAGCACCGAAGTTATTGTTGGCAGTGTGACAGACGTGCTAGCCTGATGATCCCTTCATTGTTAAATCCAGTTTTTTTTTGTGTGGGGACACATTGTTAGTGCTTTAGTTTTGTTTTGTTCTTGTTCATTTATTTTGTTGTTTCATCTTAGTAATGTCGTCTCCATTTGCGCTATTGCCCTGTTGGGGGCTTTGCATGTAATTTTTTTTCCTTTTCTACCTTTTTGCTACGGCATTCTTTTGCAGATGCACTCTGAAAGTATGAAAACAAACTAAATCAAACTGGCCAGAAATTATGTATGGAAGATCTTTTACAAATATACCCCATTTCGTTTCAATACGCCAATAAACAAGGCCATCATCTCGAAACATAGTTTACGGTATTCAGTATTAAGATCATCTTGGAAAGTAAGTGAGAACAGAATCGTCAATCCAAAACGAACAATTCAAGGACAACGGCAACATCGGAAAAAACAATGACATAACATGAGTTCGGCCCAGAAAAGACAAATGAAGACACGCACAATACAAAGATGAATAACACTGACCCAATAAAAAAAACCATGGGTGAGATGAGGTGCACCGGAAGAGTAAGCATCTACTGCTTCTTATAATACACCAGCCGAGTTGAACATGGCAATTCCGGTAGAAAAGTAAAATTCGGTAGAAGACAACAATTAGGCGTTTAAAGGGAAATATTTATAGTCTTCTGGGAAACAGATATCAAGATGGTGAAGTCGACCGTAAAATTCAGGAGTGATGACTTCAAGTTAAGGTATCATACCCTTGTTTATAAGTAGCCTATTTGTGACCAACCTGGCTCTATTAAGAAAGTCGCGGTATCGAGAACATGGCCTTGAGTAGCGGATAGGCTAGGAGATGTTAACTCCAAATGCCGGAGCTGTAGGAATGTTGCTACAAATAAAGAGAAGTTGGCTATTGGAAACGTGAAATCATCGCGTTTGTCATACAGCTTAGTATGAAGTCTACCTCTGTTGTCAATTTCAAGATGAAAGTCGAAGAACGAGGGCGATGTGGAAGTGTCTGTAGTGTCCTTAATTTCGAGCTCTTTTGGATAGATCAGATGAAGAAAATCATCTAAGCGAGGGTTGTTTAGTGACAAAATATCATCTATATAACAAAAGCTAAAATTGATGGATTGGACTAGTTTTATATCTTTATTTTAATCGATCTGCAGAAAATTTGCATCATCCCTTCGACAACAGAAGTATATCCCCTGAAAGCTCTAACCCTATATATTTGTTATCATGTATCATAATGCAATATTAAAACCCAAAAATGTAATTAACAAATAACTGGTCAAATATCCAAAATGGGATATACCAGGTTTCCCCCAATCCGATAAGCACGAACTTATAAGGTTTAAATCATGACCTAAACATTATTCTCAACCGACCAAAACATGACTAAACAGAAAATTGATAGTTACCAAAACGTTATCCAATAAAGGTAAAGTGCCAGTTTTCTCGTAATTCACACCGGATATCCCGATACAGTTCACACGGAGGGGTACAGTACTCACGGGGCAGCCGATACAATTTTTATTTCATGGTGCTTGCTTCAATTTTCATCTATTATTTTTCCTAGAAAGCCTCTACCTTATCTGCTTACATTCGCTAATAGCCTATATTTTGGACTACATGGCATACAATTTTGGTTCGTTTTCAAAGTAAAAGAGAGAAGCTATCAATGATTCATTCCTAGAAACCTCGGCTATGAATGGAAATTTTAAAGTTTCAAGTGCCAGAATCTCTGCACTGCAATTAACAGTCACTAAATGTAGAGAACGGTGTCCACAATACATGGTTTATTTGATAAAACTCTATTGTTTTCTGTTACCTTTCAAATCGTTGATTAATTAACGGAGGTCACTCTAATACATCGGCAAACGAAAAGGAAAGGGGAAATTCTAAAATCATAAATCCAACATCACGGCAACTCACAGCAACAAGAAATAATGATAAAAATCACACGGAGGAAAGGTTAAGAGATGATACTACTCCCACGGAGCTGCTTATTTTCTAAAATATATCAAATGAGGGTAAAAACAAAATTACCGAACAGAATAATTGTCAGGAGCCGAAATCCAAAGGCCAAAAAGACAGAGCCGGTGCCTAACCTTAATTTTTTCATAATATAGAGCAATACAGGATATAGAAACGGACTATGAAATATCCGAGGAAAGCAATGCTACTGAAGAATATAAGTATGCAACTGATGAAAAATCTAATGAAGGTAACTCAGACTGGGAATTGCGATGGAATGTTATTTACAAGCCTAGCAGTCAGACTTGTCCGACATGAAAAGTTTCCCTTGATGTTTTTTTTTTTTGTTTTTTTTTGTTTTTTTTGTTTTTTTTTTTTAGAATTTTACTGTTTTTATTAAAATTCCAACTCTTTGGACATTCCTTGTATCACATACCTTTCCGGGATTTGTCCTCCTATTTTGATGGTTGGTAATGATTACTTCTTTCTGACTAATTTGGGATTATATGCTTCATAACAATTGATTTTATTGCTGCTGATGAGAGGTTACTCCTTGAAACACGTGTACTGCATAACAAAATTTACTGTTTAGTATGCAGCATGGGTTAAAAAGGACAATTGATGAAAATCCGAATGCTTAAAAAGGTTTAAAAGTATATTGACGAGGACATGATAAGAGTTGAAATATAAACGTTCCAGGAATACAGAGATATGATGAGAGACGATGTATTCTGAATAGAAAATTTGATGATAGATTCAGTGAAATGAGAGATCAAGAGGAAGATCCAGCGTTTAAAAGAAAAAGAGCACGCCGATGTTAGAAAGACTTTGAAGTACATGTATGTTGTAGATAACAAAGGCAGTAGAATACCAATGGAACAAAGGATAGGTATTTATGAAAATCAAATATTGCTAAAACGAAAATAAAGAAAAAAAACAATGACATTAGACAAGACGCAGAAATAAAAATACAACTAAGGCACCTACAGTGAACTCCCATTAAACCGAAAGTGCCATCAGATGCCCCGGAAGGGTAATTATGTCCCTATCTGTCGACAGCAGCCGTCACATGGTGAGTGAGTCAATTTAGGATTAAGTCAAAATAAGTATTGTCAAATCCGGTAAGACGTGAATGCCCTAAGCTGAACAAATCCGTGACTCAAAAGTATTTTTGACAGTGTTTTTGCTCTATTTAAAAAAAAATCACTGTACAGACATGCTCGACAGTAACCAATCAACTGTGAAATATACACTCCATACACTGGAGAGGTAGGTATATTGCTGCTTAGAAAGGGAAAGTTCACTGGAGAAAGACGAGGATAAGACAGTATCTGTATATTGGATTAATATGACCCACCATCGACCGTAGACAGGAAAGGCTCTATGTAAAGGATTCATCAAATGATAGTTGGAAAAAAGGGAGAAGCAAGTAGATTTCGTTGATGAATAAAAGAATATACAACAAAAAAGTAGCATAAACGTTGTTACCACAGCTGGAATGACAAAAAACTATAAAGGCAGATCACGTACACATCAACGAAAAATACTCCCTAAACTGAGTGGGATACTTAATATTATGACCATTAACGCGCTATCAAACCTAAGAAAAAGTTGGAAGTAAATGAGAAGTGTTCCAATACTAAGAAGAAACGAAAAGCTCTGCATTTGACTAAAGAGATGCATTTATAAGTTGTGTACAGATATTTTAAAAATATATATAATTATACTACAACTAATCATACATTCTAAAATATTCAAATCATGATCCAAATATGCTGTAATTCATTGATGCATTTCGCGCATTCGTTAATTAGTGCGTTGTACGGTCATTCGTTGACTATTTAGCGATATCAGAATTTTGTATTAACTATAGTATGATATGCAGAGTGAGTTTTTTTAAACAAATGATAGAATAGTACAAGATAACAAAGCTAGAAAAAGTGATCAACGGGTAGGGGAAGGAAATGTAGCTTCTTATACTCTTTTCACAACTGCAACATGGATGATGTTTTATTAAGAGGGAAGGGCCAGGCGGGAAATTTAGTTTCCTATACTTTTCTTTCAAACCACAACATGGATGATGTTTTATGAACAAAGATTGAAAGGTAGGGGCAGGGAATTAAGCTTTCTATACAACCCTTAAGTGGGTCTTCTCTTTTCACAAATTTACAGAAGGGGTCTTTATTGTTTTCCCCAAATTTGCCTGCTTCACTGTCCGGCTTATGTATTTTGATCTCACTACCATGTTTTCCGTATTATGACTTGACTATCCTGCTTTCGTGTTATGGTCTGATTACCCCTGCGAGGGGTAGTCAGGTCATAATACAGAAAGCGGGACCCGCTTTCTGTATTATGGCCTGACCATCTCTCAAAGCCCCTAATGCGGAAAGAGTTTATATATATATATATATATATAATCAAACAAAAGACAAAAGTGAACAGTACACAAATAATACAGTTAATATTTCAGCCCCTATCCGGGCCTTTTTCAAAACACAATAAAAATAAAAAATAAAATCAAACAAAAACTATGTACAAAAAAGTCTTACCAAAACAATAACAGCTACATTGTAGACGCTGATTATTACAAATGTAATACGAGATGAATGCCCGGAGGGAGATGAAGAAAAAACTTTTGTCAGTTACTGTATATCTAAAAGTATTTAACAAAATCAATAATTGAAGACATTGTAGTGAATCGGGAAGAAATAATATCTGCAATTGAAAAATGTGTTATTTTTAAATTTTAACACAAATTTCCTGCTGCTTTTAGAATTTTAATCATCTCAAAATTCAGGTTTTAATATTCAAACTGGATTTAATTTTTTGCATCCAGAACCGCTCTTTTGCTTGTCGCTTTGTCTCATTCCAAGATTTATTTTGGTCAATTGCGACAACTTGCATGTCTGTCCAGCTATGTCCTATGCTGTTGAAATGGACAGCCGTTGCCTGTGTTAATTCCTTTTTCTTTATGTGATTACGATGTAAATTAATACGGAGATTAAGTGATTTTTTTGTTTCACCAATATATTGCTGTTGACATACCGCACACGTAATCATATATATCACAATTGCGGATTTACAGGACAAATTGCCGAAAATTTTGAATTTCTCGCCAGTTGCTGTGCTCTCAAATGTCGATGTTGTTAGACTGTATTTGCACAAAAGACACCGTTTGTCTGGACAGGTCTTAAATTGTCCTATTACAGGTGATTTTAGTTTAGCCTTAACGAGCATGTCCTTCAAGTTCTTGGGCCTGCGAAAAGATATAAGTGGTGGTTCTGGGAAAAGGGCTTTCATTTTAGGTGACGCATGCAAGGCTGGCATGCATTCACGTGTAATAGCTGACAAATTTGGAAGTTGTGGATGGAAAGTCGTAACAAATGGGATTCGAGAGTTCCTTTTCTTTTTATTTCGGTATTGTAACAACTGTTTTCGTTCTAAAGTTGAAACCTTTTCAATTGTTTTTTGCACTTTGTGTGCTTTGTAACCCCTTTTAACTAGATGGTCTTTAAGTTCTCTGCTCCTATTGTTGAAAGTTTGCTCATCTGAGCATATCCGACGTAGTCTGGTGGAGAGACTATATGGAATTGCGTCGATACAGTGTCTTGG
Organism: Modiolus philippinarum; assembly: GCA_002080025.1. Lineage (NCBI taxonomy): Eukaryota > Metazoa > Mollusca > Bivalvia > Mytilida > Modiolidae > Modiolus > Modiolus philippinarum. Next base: position 196,602 of record MJUU01037839.1, read on the forward strand.
ATGACAACTGCTTGGTAGCAGATATGCGTGTGTATCGGTCGGTTTCGAGTGCAGATCAAAGCTGATTTTTCCGTCGGCAAGCGTTGAAGTAGTGTCGAGGAATGCATTGGAAATTTCCGATATGTTGGCAGTGAATTTAATTGATGGATGATAATTGTTTATAAATTCCATAAATTCATCAAGGTGCTGTCTTGTATCTGTCCATTTCATTTCAATGTCGTCAATGAAACGGAGCCAACTATAAGGCTTGAAAGGTGCTTCCTGGAGCATACGCTTTTCTAAATCGCCCATGAATATATTAGCGTAAGATGGAGCTACTNTATATATATATATGCAGGATTTCTGGTAAATGACAACAAATACATTACTCTTGGAAGTATTGAATTGAAACAGTTGGCAGAGAGAAGTGAAGAATTGTCTCCTGTTCAAAACAATTGAGGGGGACCTGATAGAAAACATTCTCAAAATATCAATTAATAATGAATGCAGACCTGACATTAGACACCAAATCTAATATTGGGATGAAAAGGGGAGATAATAAAGTGCGGGAAATGAATCTCACCATAAAGAAAGATACTTGTGATGACGTATAAGTCAGTTGATGTCACATGTAGGCATGTGTAGACATGTGATGGTCAATATGGCTGTCGGTTGGAAATACCTACCGATAACCATAGCAACGCTCAACTTGTAACATGCATTTGTCGGCCCCTATATACTACAGGTACTGGTAGGCTTTATGCAACTCCTAAATTGATGAATATAACTTGATGAGACTTTCAAAGAATTTTAATAGGCAAACTCAATTTTTGATTCGATTAAACTTAATTTGAGTTTCCCATAGTCATGCATGGACTTATTCATTCATTGTCAATTGTGAGATGGGTACTTGTGTCATTCACAACCCCTCCCAAACCAAGTTCTATTAAACGATGGACTTCTTATTTATTTTGAATTTTGATACACATATATGCCATAGTCGAACATGGACTTAACATTGTTATTTGGGTACTGATATACCTTTCGCATTTCGTCCTAATGGATGGAATTAGATAACTTTCAGAGAATTTCTATTACATAATGTCATAATGCACTTTAGTCCTATTTTAGATTTTGATCTTTTCATTTTTTACAAATCAAAACATGGGCTTTCTCTTTCATGTATCATATTAGGAGGGTACGTGTTATGGACAATGTGCTAGAAAATGGTCATGGACATGGTTAACTGAAATTAATAATTTAGTCATATCCTATGGAAAAAAAACATCCTCCAAGAAACAAACCTCATTAAAATCCAATGAAAAGTAAATATTTTGGAAAAATGTTATTTGTAAAAGATTTTGTCCCCTCTCCATGCCCCTTATATCCCGGAAATTGTACTTCGAAAAGCTTTTTTTCACAAGGAATCCAAAACACAAACCAGTTAACACAATCATGATCTTATAAAGTTTCTTCAGCCAAATATGTGAAAACACCACATTTTAACTCCTTTTGGTACCTTTTCTGAAGTGATGGGGTATCAGAAGCCTCGGCATTAGAAAATGGTCGTCCACAAGAACCAAAGATAAGCTGTCTACAGACGCCGAAGAAACCGTGGCGTCAAAACATTTTGGTCGTATACAAATACTTTCAAGAAGGTTTTGGCTCATAATATAGCGAACCTTGAATCACCACGATTTGTCAAACCATTACGAATGTTTCTGTTTCACAAGTGAGAACAGATATCTTTGGGTAGATCCAGAGTTTGTTACCGGACTGACTAACACCGACTGTGACAAAACCGGACTTTTGACTGGCAGTGTGACGCGTGCCACGCGTGGAGCAGATCATGCTTACCCTTCCAGAACACCTGATGATACCTCAGTTTTTATAGGGGTTCACACTGCTAGTGCTTTAGTTTTGTGACGTTCTTGTTCTTTTTTGTTCATTTGTTTTGTCTTTGTCATACTGTCTCAATTCGTGTTGCTGTGAATTGCCGTGATTTTGGATTTATGATTTTCGATTTCCCCCTTTCCTCTTTCTTGCTTCGGTATTTGTTTGCCGATGTATCAAAATCCATTCAAAGTTTTAATTAATCGGAATGTTACTTGAATCTTGACAGGGGACATACAGTATATTTCTGACCTAACAAGCAAAAACTTCGATAGGATAACTCTCAACATGCATTCCGCAAATCAAGAAAAGTTTTAAATCATGATTTAAAACCTACACATGATTAATTAAGGTTTGTCTGCTCTGTGGAAATTGTATCAGGGCTCCTTAGAATCAGTATTATTTAAAAACATTGCTCCTTGTGATTTTACCATTATTTAGAGTGACCACCGTTCATAAATCACGGATTTCAAAGGTTAAAGTATAAACGAGTTTTATCAAATATATATAACCCGGAAATATTTGGACATTTGGATTTAAAATTAAATTGCGTGTTTTCATTAAAAATTCTCTTTGGAAATTTCATATAATACGTTTTAGACATTTAATTTACATAATTCTTAGTGCTAATGTGACAAGTGAGTTTATCTATTTTTTCTTTCATTTATTCTTTCGTTTTAAATTAATCTCTCAATTATTTCTATTGTTCAAAATATGTTTGTCGCGCTGGAAGCCGGAAAGAGTTATTTAATATCTTTGGACACTAATCTGTTTACATAACAACTGTTTTTCATTATCTATATATTATTGTTATTTTGTATTGTTATTTAGTTTCGATCTTGGGTCTGGAAGTGTCCAGATACCGTAAAATAAAAAAATATAATTTGGAATACAGCATTATTTAATATAGCCAGAATTTTACCCGGTTATATATTGGTCGAGTTAACCCGCGGCACGATCTTAAGTACCTAGCTCTACCAGAACTAGTTTCCCCAAAACTAGAAATGAACTCGTGGACAAATACCATGATGAATGGATATTGGATTTACCAGCCGCATAGAAATGAAGTACCGTTTTCTGGAATGCAAAATATGGAATACCTGTGCAAGTGTTGCGGAAAAACCGTAAGCATGTTTAAACGACACATATGTAATGCTGTAAATTCATTTTGCTACAAATGTAGACTTTATGGACATTTTTCCCGCGTGTGTAATTTTCACGAAAAAATCTGCTAGTAATTCAAAGGTAAAAAGGAAATCGAAATAAAAAATTCAACGGGACAGTGAACGTATGAAGACATTTATTGAAAAGAAACAACAGCAACCCGTATTTCCCTTTACAGAATTTGACAACATCGAACTCACCGCTATAACGTGTGCGTCCAAAGAAGAAATAAGAGAGGGTGATCTAAAAACTTTATGTATTCAAAACAGAAAGCTTACCGATGAAAATTTTAGATTAAAAACCCAAAATTCGGACTCAATAAACAAAACTGTTGAAATAAATATAGTAAGAACTGAAAACGAAAAATTGAAAACAGAAAAGTGGAATTTTGCTCTTCAGATTCAAACTTTGAAAAACGAGTTGGAAGAAAGTGAATACATTCTGGAAAAGGCAAAATCTGAAATATTCGAATTAAACCGGGACATTCAGAATTTGGAACAGACTAAACAATGGTTGACCATAGATTATAAGAATAGTCAAATGAAAGAGCGCCTGTTACAAAGGGAAGTAAATGATCTTCATGAACAATATGAAAATTATAGATTTGAACGTGAAGGATATGCAGTTTCGGGGGGTAATAGACAACGAAGACCACATATTCCTAAGGGCCATGCAATATGTTCAAGAGGACGGTATCCCAGACGATAAAACTAGTGGTATATTCGGCAAACGCGGGGACCGAGTTTAGGGGGAGTAAGGGAGAATATAACCCGGAAATATTTGGACATTTGGATTTGAAATTAAATTACGTGTTTTCATAAAATATTCTCTTTGGACAATTCATATAATACGTTTTAGACATTTAATTTACATAATTCTTAGTGCTAATGTGACAAGTGAGTTTATATTTTTTTTCTTTCATTTATTCTTTCGTTTTAAATTAATCTCTCAATTATTTCTATTGTTCAAAATATTATGTTTGTCGCGCTGGAAGCCGGATAGAGTTATTTTTAAAATATCTTTGGATACTAATCTGTTTACATAACAACTGTTTTTCATTATCTATATATTATTGTTATTTAGTTTCGATCTTGGGTCTGGAAGTGTCCAGATACCGTAAAATAAAAATATATAATTTGGAATACCGCATTATTTAATATAGCCGGAATTTTACCCGGTTATACATACCATGTACTGACAATATCCTTGGCTTCAATTATAACTGTTTGTTGCAGTCTACTGTGGCAGTCAATAGAGTTTCTAGCACTGTAAACTTGAAAATTTGCATTTATAAACAAGGTTTTCAGAAATGAAACATTGATAACTTTTATCGTTCACGTTGAAAAAAGAGAAAAAATGCGTGCCATGTAGTCCAAGGTATAAGCTATAAGGGAATGTAAGCAGATATGGAGAAGGCTTTCTGGAGAAGAAAATTGAAGTAAGCACCATGAAATAAATATTGTTTCGGCTACTCCGTGAGTTCTATATCCCTCCGTGTGAACTGTATCGGTAATTATGGATGTAAATCTAAAAAATGATTATCCCTGACAAAAGAATAATTGCACGGGTATTCAATTTTAAAATTTTATTCAAATTAATCGTTACGTTAGAACGTCAAAAGGGGAAATAAACCGAATATCAACATTTATCGCTAATTTGTGCGATTTTCAATTGTGCTGTCCCCAAATTTATATTTTAGAAATTAATCTTTTTCACGATACACCGGTCAGATATTTTTCACGATGCACCGGTCCGGTATTGATTTTTTAGGTTATAATACACCATTAGACGGTATGGGCGCATCCATTTTATTTGGATAACATGCAATACAGATTTAAAATCATGGCTGCCCGTGATTGGTTGTAAATATACTTGAATTTTATTTTTTGTCTGAAACTACATTGACTTGGTAATGTTTTGGAACTAACATAATATTTTTATTCTTGTCCTGCCTTATAAGGGAATTTTTATTTCAGTCGCAATTTTTTGTTGGATTTTTTTGCGAGATTGACGGTTGTCACTAAAAACCGAAATTTACTGTAAGAAGAGCTGCGGCATGCCCCTGTTTTTTTCTGTCATAAAGTTTTGTCGGATGACGTACTTTCATAATAAAAAGGATTTGGAGCCAAAACTCTTTTGACAAATTCCGCGGAGTAGGATTCGTTACTATTGTCGCCTATGGGAAAACTAATGGTGTATTGTAACCTATAGCAAAAGTGTCATTTTTCTGATTTTTAGGATAAACTTTATTTTGTTGCTTTGAAAACAGTAAGTTATTCACAGAATAAGAAATTCAGGTGTTAAAACACGTAAAAATTGAATAACGTCATAGCTATAGTCTTTTTCATGGTGTCAAGCATCGATATATTGACAAGAAGGGTATGGTGTTTACATCGCCCATAGACGTGTCCAAAACACTAAAGTTTACGGAAAGTGGACTAATTTCCATTTGAGAATGACAAACCTTTGGGAAACACGCAATTTTAAAACACTGCATAAATTTTCTAGTCCAATAATGACCAATTTCCAATTATGCAAATTTGGACAAAATTGACGAAAAAGGGACATCTAGAAAACACTGGTGTAGCCATATAAGGCGAACCTCTAGATAAAATCTGCACATGACGAATTCTTGGTATATAGCATTATAGTACGTTCTGGTGCCTAGAAAACCAATATTTTCTCATATTTTGTTGCTATAGTCTATTTCAAAATTGTGTTTTCTACGAAAAGTGCCGCAAAGCATATTTGGACTTCCAAATATGGCAAGGCATTACAAGAACTGGTCAACATTGTCATCATCATAGAAAGGTAAGTACCCCCTGAAGTTAATGGCTACACGAAATTGAATTTCTATCGCCATATAAAAGAAAAGTACCGTAATGTCTCTAAAAATTTGAAATATTTTTTCAGCTTTTCAGACGGGGGTGGCCTCTGGAAAATGGAGCTGTACGATAAAGGAGAAATGACAACGCTTTGATTTTTTAAACATAAAGTCCTTAATGGTATATGTAACTAACAGCATATAAATTGCCA
>MJUU01037840.1:6766-28260 GCA_002080025.1 Modiolus philippinarum
TAATAAAACTTGACTATCTGTCTCGTAATGACGTAAAAATTTGTCCAATATTTATATATACGACATGTTTCTGTATATGGTTGCAAATATTGTAAGAAAAAAACAACAAAATTTTGATTAATACGGAATAAAGCATAAACGCAAGATTGTCATGTATCGCTCCTGCACTACAAGCGAGAGACGCAAAAATTTAAATGCGACGAAACCAATCAATTCGTAGGATTAATCTGCCGTGTGCCAGACGCGGAATGGTCACTAAATGCTAGCATAATAATATAAACACTAGTTAGAAAAAGATAGGAAAAAGAAAGGAAATGGGGTAAATGTCAAGAAGAGAACATCCAATCTCCAGGTTCAAAGCATCTAGGGGTCACCGCACGGTCTTCAACACAGTGAGGAACCTCATACCATATAGCAAGACCCAAATGGCCCCAAAAAGGGGTAAAAAAGTGAATAAATCAATGGAAACAAACCACATCCAATAACCCGAATATCAAGAAACTAAAATTTTATAAGAAGACAACGACAAGCCAATGACCAACATAATCCTGACTTGTTATTACTTCCTAAAAGCGTGCTTGATAATGGGCCCGCCAAGGAATTTTCAGCGCTTTGTTAACTCTAAAATTATGTATTTGGGTCGTTTTAACCTGGAGATGAGATGTTTTCTCTTTGACATTTTCCCCATTTCCTTTCTTTTTCATTTGTATCAAAATGGTCACTGCACATAAATATGTTCAGGAAAGTTCTCTGCTTTATTGTTCAGGAATGATCCTTCTTACAATGAAAAGGTCTTCATCGATTCAAACATTAAATAAAAAACACATTTTCTACTGTAGTATACATGTATAAATTGAACTAAATTATGTGCTAGTTATCTATGTTTATTGTATAGGTTTGGATTTACGCTCTTTATGAATAGTTAATTCTTGTGCTGGTAGCAAACTTAAGGGACACACAAATCATTTCAAGCAAGAACATTTTCAGTCTTTCGACAACGTATCATGGCGGATATTCCATTCTCATAAATATTTTTTTTGAAATTCCATAAAAAGAGGCTCTAAAGAGCTTGTATCGCCCACTTGAACGATAAGTCTTAAAGGATCACCAAATGGCCAATGTTAAAATTTGTTCCTGGCTGGCGGCTAACTATGATAATGGGCAAACCTGATTCACTTGAAACTAAGTCTGGCTGTTACAAACCGCAGTAGGTTGTAAAAAATACGCAGTAGATTGTAACTGACATAGTTTCAGATTAGATCTTTAATTGTATTTTACAATCGTCCTTTATTCACCTATGTTCCCTGTTGGCTTCAACTTGCATTCCACTGCTGTTTATACATTTCAAAAGGGCACTATCTTATGTATATTGAGACAAAGTTAGGTTTCATTTAGACAATTTCAAACAACTAACCTACGACCTGAAAAGTGATAGAAAAAAAAAACATAGCCAGGCAGGTGTAAAAAAGTTAATGTTGATTCGTCGCTTGCTTGCTATATATGTGTCAACGGTACAAATGGTATAGATTTTTAATAACTTACTTTGCATCTAATACGGTTGATGTGACAGTTCCAACTTGTACTACAAAAGATAGGCAGAAATGAGTTTTTTTACGTGAATGAATGTTTACTACATAATTCATTGGGTTTTTTTGTTTTGTTTTTTTTTTTTTTTTTTTTTTTTTTTTTTTTTTTTNTTTCATTTATCTATTTATTTATTTTTTTATTGCATGAAAACTTGTGTATCTAAATATTCTGGATTAAATGACTCAATGAGGAAACTAATGAAAATCTGAGAGAGAAAAAATAATACGTTTTTGCTGTATGTAAACTCAATCTAAATATACAGAGTTGGGACATATTCTATTAAACCTTGTTCGTCTTTCTGTGACAAACAGTTGTCCAGACCCTCTTTAGCATGACTTGAGATAGTGACTCAATACTTTGTATGTGAATTAACCTTGTTAATGAGAAACACCAGTCCATTATCTCGCTGTACCAAGTTTCAGAGAAGATGTGAAAGGGATCCATGATATGCTGTCAAATTCTCTTTGATTTCCATCATGTATAGCTGACTTGGAACAGGAAAATGACGGATGTTTCCAGGAGGGTAATAACAAAATCAACTATACTGGAATACTGAATACTGGAAAATAATTTCAGAAAAGATATGTATTTGTGAATTTAGATTTTGTGCGATATGTCTGGTCAAGTAACGACCGGTTTCTGCTTATAAAAATTGTTTGTACTGAATGAAACACGGGTTCATTGTGTTCCATATCTATATAGGGGCAAATTTGATGAATTCGTAAGCTCAAAGAAGCATTGATTGCATTGTCTGTGGTTATTGGCACAGATCAGAAGTTCTGGTTTTTCACAATCAGATTGGACTTTGAATAAGATGAATGGCCATTCAGACCAAACGGATTTGGCAGGGGTCGAAATCCAAATTCACAAGCACATTTTGGACTTTGAAGAAGATGAATGGCCATTCAGACCAAACAGATTTGGCAGGGGTCGAAATACAAAGAGCGAAAAGATAAAGCTGATTCAAATTCAAACCGTAATAGTCCTACTTTGGTATTTAAATTTCAAAACAATTAGTTAGTTAATAGTTAAACCGGTTTTATGGCCCTTAAAACCTTCCCTGCCATTGCGGTTAACTTCGGTAACAACTCTAACTACCCAAAGGTCGTAAACAATAAAATTTTAATCTTCATTCTAGAACTAAGTAAAACAATCAAACAATCATCAAAATTTTCTACAATGAACTGATATCTGTTGTAGTACTAGTGATCGCACAAGACGGGCCTTTTTAAGTTCTTATTTATAAGCTCACGGAGAACTATATCGAACGAGAAAAGTGGTACCGGCTCTAGATCACTTGTAATGAATCAACTGTGGCAGAATAAGTGGTATATTACTAGCCATGTTCGGGACAATTGATAATTTTGAAATTAAAGTCGTCTCTTCTGTGGGACCTCTGTGGGACCTTTTGGTACTGAAATATGACAATTTTTATCAAATTTCAGGTTCTCAAATCCATAAAGTGGGTCGATTGATTTCTGTTGTTTCCTTTATCTCTAATCTGGTATAAATTGTATGCAGCAAAAGATGTGTTATAAATTGAAGGAACTTCCATAATTATCAATTTTATTCTAAATGCCTTTACGGGTTTTTTTTAAGTCATAGGGCGAGTTTTAGTGTTGTCACGATTTTTAGGTCTCGGTAACATAAGGCGTCATCAAAAAGTTTTAAAATTTCGTTTCTATACACACAAATAAAACACTTATAGTTATAAAATTTCAAGTGAATTAAGATCTACTTAGTAACAAATTTATTCAGCATGTTACCATGGGCTTCTACCGGAGTTGACATTTTCATTGTCTTATAAGAAGGAGGAGATGATTACTCTACCGGTACCCCTGATCTCACACAATGTTTTTTATCGGGTTCGTGTTGTTCATTATGTGTGTGTGTCTTCATTTTTCTTTTCTGTGCAATGTTCGTGTAATGTTTTTATTTTTTTTTGTTTTCCAATGTTGCCATTGTCCTAGGATTGTTTGCTTCAGACTGACGGTTCGGTTCTCACTTACTTCAATCAAAAGTCCTGTCAATTAATCCTGAATTATACAAAAAAAAGCATCTAACACATGTAAATAAGACTTATATTTCTGATTTAGAGAATGAATATGAATACATTGTAACGCTTTGTGAGGGGCACTTCTCTTCTGTTTGACAATACTTCAGCACATATACCCCTCTGACATCCGCACTCGGATCTGTTCATTATATCATGTTGTTATTGTTCTGTTTTTCCATGACAAAATCAATTTCCCCATACTTTAAATTTTTTAAAAGATTATTTTGCGCGATTTCATAAAACTATTCATTGTATTGAAGAGGACTTCATTAGTCGAAAAATCTCAGTGTTATCAGTATATTAGGCAAATAAATAAGCTTAAATCTGAAATCTAATACATGTAAACTATGTGAGATTCTCCAAACCTACGGGTCTCTGAACAATTTTCATTCATGTTACAAGTATATTTAACTGCTTACAACTTATTCAAAACAGAAGATACATAATAATTGTGTCATCTTATTCAAACAATTAAAGTTACATGTATCTCTAATGATAGTTACCTGTAATACAAATGAAAATAAAAAGTATACTTAAAACGGAAGCCATTTTAAATATATGAAAATATTTTGATTAAGTTTTTAAATACAAAAGAAGTCAATTTAAAGTTCTTTTTGTTTTACACCTGACCTTTTGTTACATATGTTTTCATTGTTTAGAAGATCATATATCATATCTACAATTTCTTCATACAAAACTTTCAGTACTCTAATAGTTGATATGTTTAAATGTATAAAAAATTTTATCGTTATTGTGCATGTTCTGATTTTTTTGTGTTATTTAAAGTTTTTTTTTATTTGCAGTTTATATTGCTTTTTAACTTTTTCCCCTTTATTTCATTTTTGGTGTTCGGCTATCTTGTTGCTGTCAGATTAAATTACTGAAGTAGGGCATAAAATTCAGCATTAACGAAATTGTCCATTTCTTCTGCTAAAAAGATATCTTCTAGACATTGATAATTGGATTACTGTTTAACATTATATGATCAACATTGCAGCAATAATAATAGGAAATTAGATATCACATAACGTATTGCATTTTTTGACTACAATAGAAAACGAGCACTGAGTCAACAAGTTAGCCCAACACCAAAAAAAGAAAAAAGGAAGAAAAAAAATTGTAAAGGAACAGATTTCTGTCAAATGCAGTACAAGTAATACGAACCCTTTAAACTAGCCAAACTGGAGATATTCACAATCCGTTAAATTCTTTAAGAGTAACGTCAGTATTAAGTTATTTATCAAGTACTTTAACATTGCTAAAATTTTAATTTTGCAACAGTTAATATAAGTCACGTTAATTTTGCTTTACTTTTTGCAACATATGCTCAGCTAGGAATTGTATCTTTGCAAGTTAATTTAATGTTTGTTGATAACCCAATGACAAGATGGATACACGGGTGAAGCGTTGCTCGACATTTAGCAATGAATTCCGCTCAAACCGGTGCTGGAACTGTATTTAACTTCCTATGATGTATGCGCATAGCTCATTGTTGAAGGCTTCATAGTGACGTCAATATGAAGAATAGCAATAAAAGCATTGTTTTCCTGCTTTGTTTTGCCATGTATTTGTAAACACTTTGTTCCATGTGCATTTACTACATATCCTTTCACTAGTATGTAAGACTTGAGTTTGTCTCTCCTGCAGTGTGGAGTCCGCAAAAAGATTCCCCGTGCGAGAGATGTATGCTCTCTATAAATTTCAGTTATGGTGTACTTGTTCTTGAGGGAATAATATCTAATATAGATAATATTGTGGTTTTTTTTTCTTATGCCGTTCCTTGGTACATTGTGGCATGTGACTGTTTTTCGGCCATTGTAGGTGTTTCCTGTTATCCTTTTATTCTACACTTACATACTTGTCAATTTTGGCATTTTATTTATTTTTTTTTAGTAATTTGTAAATATTATCATGACAATTCCGTAGATAGTGCCCATATTTCATTGTTTTTTTAATATAGATAATATTGTGTTTTTTTTCTTATGCCGTTCCTCGGTACATTGTGGCATGTGACTATGTTTTTCGGCCATTGTAGGTGTTTTCTGTTATCCTTTTATTCTACACTTACATACTTTCAAATTTTGGCATTTTATTTATTTTTTTTAGTAATTTGTAAATATTATCATGACAATTCCGTAAATAGTGCCCATATTTCATTGTTTTTTTTCTGTCAAGTTTTCTTGTAACTGACTCAGAGATAGCCCTTTGATTGTTTATTTGTTGTAATTGTCTTCTATTAGTCCTTTTGTCGGGCAGCAGATGACAGTAATTGTTATAGCACTTTACAAGTTAATTTCGTGTTTTTTTACAACCCCGCACAAATGACAGTTAAGATACACAGATATGACATAGCTCGACATTTAGCAATGAATTTCGCTCAAACCGGTGCTAGAGGCCGTCTTGAACTTTCCATGATGTATGAGCATAGCTCATTTTTGAAGGCCTCATGGGTTTTCAAGATGAAGAACAACAATAAAAGCTTTGTTCCATTGCTTGGTTTAATCATGTAGTTGTAGAGGCTTTGTCTTATGTGCATTAGCTCCATATCCTTTCATTTTTAATTTAAGAATGGAGTTTGTCCCTCCTGCAGTGTGGAGTCCGTAAAAAGATTCCCTAAGCGAGAGATGTATGCTCTCTGTACATTGCAGTAATGGTGCATTTGCTCTTGAGAAAAAAATCTCATACGGATACACTTTCATACTTTCACATTTTGGCATTTTATTTTTATTTGTTTATTTTTTTGTACAAATGTTTTTTTTCGACTATTCTGTTTAAAGTGCCCATATCTCATTGTTCTATTATACCGTGTTTTCTTGTAATTTACCCTATGAGTGCCCTGTGGTTGTTTATTTGTTGTAATTGCCATCTATTAGTCTTTTTGTCGGGCAACAGATAACAGCAGTTGTAAGAACACTTTGCCAGTTGTTGACAACCCCGCACCCATGACATGAACGGGATACTTGAATTTGGCTTTGCTTGACATTTAGCAATGAATTCCGCTTAAACCGATCTTGAACTTGTTATGATGTATGAGCAAAGCTTATTGTTGAAGGCCTCATGATGACTTCAAGATAAAAGCGTTGTTCCACTTCTTGGTTTCATCATGTATTTGTAGACTTTGTGTCATATGCATTAACTCCATATCATTTCATTGTCAGTCATTATGATATTTTGTTTTGTCTGTTCTCTCAGTTTCTTTCCTACCTTTTCCCCCAAATTTGACTTTGGCTTGTTGCATTTACATTTTGCACAAGTCCTATAAATTAAACAAAAACGGCAGATTTTACTTGCTGTAGTACGTTCAAATATAATCATGTTTATTTGTTTTGTGTTGTTTTGTTTGTTTGTGTTTTTTTTCTTTTTTTTCTTTGGTTTATTTCTGTTTTTTTTTTTTTTTTTTTTTTTTTTTTTTTTGTTTTGTTTTGTTTTATTATGCTAAAATACCCTTCACCTGACTTGTGCTTCAAATTCCCATATTGCGTTGGGGGTGGGGATCAGCCCATATGAAAATACAGTATAGTTGAAGGTAAACAAATATTTTTGTGGTTTTATTTAGTCTGTTTATTATTTCATGATACAAAGTCAGTCAATTCAGTTTTAATCAGTGTCGAAAAAATAACACTTTGCTGCAAAATTCCTTTTACTGCATTTATTATTTATGTATTTATCAAATTTCATTCGAAAAAGATCTTTCTAAATTGATTATCGAAGTGTGCCAAGGTATTTACCCAGGTACAATCAATAAGGAAACAGGTATACTGAACAATAGTGAACAGTTTAAATGAAGTAGTTTATATAAATCATAAGACCGTGAAAAGAAACACAAAAATTTCCTGTTTGAAAATGGAAGTATCATTACCAAAACTTTATTCAGTGTTGTTATGGTTTTTGATATCGGGTAGGTTATTGTTTCATAGTTTTGTATTCGCTATTGTAATCTGTTTTGTAAGTTCTATACTTGATCATCTTGTTTGCGTGACAACAATCAATTATTTTTATGAACAGGTTTATATCATGGTAAATCATAAAAAATGTACTTATAAATGTTAGACTATACAGAGACATAAGTCTTATCAGTTAAGAGGGTAACATACAAACATTGTTATACCTTGTCGTGAGTCCACTTTGATGATCAGTTCTTGCGTTTACTTCCTTGTCCATTACTTTGACTATGTCAATTCAATATTAGCAACTTTTGACGTATTTTTCCAGGGTTGTTTTTTTTTCATAGTCTGAAGATAATGTATTGTTAAAAACGAAAAGAAAATATGGGTCTGTCAATAGCTTAATCACATCTTTGTATGTGATGTCGTTGCTAGTTATACTTCAGATGATCGGGTGGCTGAAAGGAAATTCAAATGAATATCTCTCCAACCTATAGTTTTTGACATGTATGTTTTATTGGGTTCCGTAACAATTGTCAGCAAATGTAAGAGGTAACAGACCATCACTGTTTATCACCATATTCCCGTGTCTCACTACGTTACGACCATGAATACCTTACTACGACCTGTACGAATTAAAAGGCGTTGAGAGGTCGTGGTTCGATTGATTGATTGATTGAATACTGTTTAACGTCTACTCAGCAATGTTTCAGCTATATCAAGACGAGAACAAATTTGTCACTGGAAAAGTAGAGTGAAATCAACAGGGGCGGGGAATTTAGCCTTGTAGCCGATAACCTACGGACCACTCAAAAAGAGATTGCTGCAAGGGTTTCTTAACGTGAAGGAAGCGTGGTATTTCTTCCAACACGGGGACCTGAGTTTACATCCCACCCGAAAGATGGGTTGTGTATTTATGCATCCCCTACAACCACAGACATGCAGCTTTGGAGGGTTGTACCTCGCAACCTGGAATACTTGGTCCTGTTTCTTTATCCCTGGGTTCCCTCGGGGTTCGGGGTTTTGCAATTTCTACGATATTAACACGACCATACCACTATCATGCTACGATTTCATTACGACCATTACTTCCTTACTGCGACTAACCTGTTTTAGAACTAAACTTGGATTAAACTTGCAGTAGGGATAAGTCAGTTTTCAGGTGCTGTACATAATATATAAATAGACTTTGTCAATAAGTTTCGATTCCTAGCTGTGCTGCATAAATCTATCGATAAGGAACTTTTAATGTATAAAAAATATAGTGACTTTCAGTGCTACATATGTTTTTTATTGACGTGAATACATGATTTTATTCACTGATCTCATATCCTGGAATTGAATAATAATACAGATACAGAAGGTGACGACTTACTTCGATCTTGAACCTGGTTGATGTAACTTTGCAACATAGAATTTATCCATTTCCTGCACTGTTTGCAACAACAACACTCCACGCAAATCATCAAAAAACGTGAGAGGCCATGATAGAGATGAGGAGTTGCTGTGCGCTTGAATTAAAAGCTATTGCAATTTAAAAAGACATTTTCCCATGGGATTTTGAAGTTTTCCACTGGGAAAAATATTCCCATGCATGAGAAATTATAATCCAGTGTGAATATTTCAAAATCCAATTAAAAATAGTGAAATCCAATGAGAAACTATATTTTTCCATGGGATTTTGAAATTTCCATGCTTTATTTTTACTGCTGTCGTGTTAAATTATGATAAGATATAGAGTTACAAATATGATTTTTTTCAAGTTCTTTGCGATTCCGCACATTGTGGTTATTTATACTGCTTGGTAATTCTCAAAAATGGTGGCTCAAGATGCAATAATCAGAACTGTTTTAAATTCGAATGAGTTAATGTACGTTCTCAATATAATTTGACAGAGAGGGAGACTCAAAATGAAATCTTAGACTTCATTTCTATTTGTCATACAATGCTACATCAATGCTCTTCATTATCCATGAATGCGGGGTTGTAAACAAACATGAGATATATTAACTGGTAAAGTGCATAAGCATGAAAGTGATACAAATGATAATTATATGGCATACTTCATTAAAAGGTTAAACATGAATTTATTTCATGTACGCTTTCTTCATGTAAAAAAAATGAACTAAAACATTATAACTCTTTCAGCTTGTTTCACTGTTATTTTAATTGCCACTAAACTACGAACATGTGTTTAGTTAAATATTTAGACTTTATTTATATCCGAATGTCTTGAGTTACGATAAAATATATTGTTGGAACCGTCGATTTTGACTGTACAGCAACTGTTCCTTCTGTTTGTGATATTTTTGTTTTATTTCTGATTAATTTCAGTGGTACCCTGACGCACCTACAGTTACTGTTATACTTAATTTTTTATTAATGTCACTATAATGTAGCACATATAGATAACTAAATATCGAAGTTACTGTGAATTTAGGTTCTGCATATGCGCATTTCGACAACTTAAGTCTCTTCAGTGCAGATAAAATCTAAACGGTTGGAAGACCATAAACTCAAAGACGTTTAAAAACTGATAGAGAACAAATTACCAAATATGATCTAAATAGAAAGCCAAAATCAGCTAAGGACAGAGCTTTGCACGAGGGAGATACTCCTTAGTTTTCAACAAAATTTACAAAATTTAGATATTGTAAGGTTCCAAATAGGATCGGCTTTCGGGTCAGCACCAAAGTAATGACTACTGGGCTGGTGAATACCCTCGGGGACTAACAGTCCACCAGCAGTGGCATCGACAGCTAATGTTATCCGTATTAGTTTTGATAAATTTTATTATTTACAAGTGTTTGATAGAAAGCAAAATTTTGAATACTTCTAAAATATGATTCCAAGTTTGGTAAATTTGCTCAAAGACTCAGAGACCTCTTATTTTTGGGGAAATCTACCCAGCAACCGTACTTTAGAATTTGTTTCCATTAGGACAAACATTTTCAGCAATTACATCGCGTATCATCCGCACACTGGATATAGGTACCAGGACTGGTTTTCATTTAAAATTCAATGACGGTTACCATTAGTATACGGACATCCAGTTAATAGCTACTAAGTAGCTTTACACTGGTACCACCGTACATTTATGGTAGATTTCACTGAAACTTAAACGAAAACCAGTCCTGGTACCTATAATCTGTGTACGGATGATACACGGCGAATTAGATTTAAAAAATATTCGATTCCAGTTTTGGTACATTTCCTGAAAGTCTTAAGTCTCAAAGACCACTTATTCATTTATTTTTTTTGGGGGGGGGGGGTCTACATAGCAACCATACTTTTAGAATTTGTTTTTATTAGATCAAATATTTTCACTGATTGGATTTCAAAAATATTTATTCCAAATATTTATTTATTTATTTATTTATTTATTTAATATTTATTTCAAATTTGTTAAATATTCCTGAAAGTCTCAAAGACCACTTATTTTTGAGAATTCTACCTAACAGCAATGCTCTTGAAATTTGCTCAGTTTATGACAAACATTTTCACAAAATTGATTTCAATAACAATTGATTCCAATTTTGGTAAATTTTCTAAAAGTGTTAAAGATCACCTATTTTTTTTTCTAAATTCTATCTATTAATAATGCTTTTAGAATTTGCTTAGATCATTTTCAAAAATTTGATTCCAGTTTTCATAAATTTCCTGAAACTCTGAAAGGCATCGTATTTTTGGAATTCTACCCAGAAACGATACTTTAAGAATTTGACTAGATTATGACAAACATTTTCAACAATTTGATTCTAATTTTGGTAAATTTCCTGAAACTCTGAATTCTTCCTGGAAACCGTACTTTTTGAATATATTTTATTGAAATCAGTCATTTTCAATCAAAGCTTTGCAAAAATTAGTAAATTTCCCGATACTCTGTTAAACAATTTTTTAGGGCCCCGCCACTATGTGGCGGACGTTCTATAGTAATCGCTCTGTCCGTCCGTCCGTCCGTCCGTAACAAAGTCATGTCCGGGCTATAACTCTTTTGTCTTTTGAAATAGGCTTTTGATATTTTGCATGTAGATAGATAACTTCAAGACAATGTTTCATGAACAATGAATGGTGACCTTTGACTTTGACCTTTGTCTTCAAGGACAGATTTTTGCTTTTCTAGTGATAAGTCGTGTCCAGGCTATATCTATTTTGTCTTTTGAGATAGGCTTTTGATATTTTGCATCTAGATAGATCACTTGAAGACGATGTGTCATGAATAATGATTGATGATCTTTGACCTTGACCTTTGTCTTCAAGGTCAGATTTAGCTTTTCTAATGACAAGTCGTGTCCGGGCTATATCTTTTTTGTTCTTTTGAGATAGGCTTTTGATATTTTGCATGTAGATAGATCACTTCAAGACGATTTGACATGGACCATGAGTTGTGACCTTTGACCTTGACCTTTGTCTTCAAGGTCAGATTTTTGCTTTTCTAAGAACAAGTCATGTCCGGGCTATAACTGTTATGTATTTTGAGATAGGCTTTTTATATTTTGCATGTAGATAGATTATTTGAAGACGATGTGTCATGAACCATGATTGGTGACCTTTGACCTTGACCTTTGTCTTCAAAGTCAGATTATTGCTTTCGGATATTACATACTGTTTATATCTTGATGATTGAATTGTGTCCATACCTGTGTTGTGTCCACACTTGTACTGTGTCCACACCTGTATTGTGTCCACACACACTTAAATTTGCACCTATATACAGCGGGGCCCACAGAGATGGCTGCCATCTCTCCGATGTCTAGTTTTATTCTACTTAGAAACCCTACCTTTTTAATTATATTTTATTGAAATCAGTCATTTCAAATATTGCAAAAAATTATGATTCAAAATTGGTAAATTTCCTGAAACTCTCAAAACAGAGTGTTTTTGAGAAATCTGACTAGCCACCATACACATATAGTTTGAATTCGTTTAAATGGAATAAATCGTAAATAATAATTAGATCGCAAAAATCTTGGACTTAGAAGGTTAGGGTTTAACTTGCAAAGTGCAGAGATATAGCTGTTGTTTCTGAAGTCATATCTAGTTTTTTATTTCATTGGTATTCTGTAGCACGTACAGTTACTGCTCTCCATATTATTTTTCATTCATTTCAATGGTAACATACAGTACCTACAGTTACTGTTATCCGTATTTGTTTTTACTTCATTGGTACCCTGTAGCATAAACAGTTACTGTTCTCCGTATAACTTTGATTAATTTCAGCGGTACTTTGTAGCACCTACAGTTACTCTACTCCATGCATTTTTATTTATTTATTTCAGTAGTACCATTTAGCACCTACAGTTACTGTTATCCGTTTTTATTTTTATTTCAATGGTACCCTGTAACACTTAGGTTTGCTGTTATCCATATTTTTTTAACTCGCCGGGACGAATGTCCGGAGAGCTATTGTCATCACCCCGGCGTCGGCGTCGGCGTCGTCGGCGTCGTCGGCGTCAGCAAAACTTTAACCTGGCTTGTGGAATGGAGACCTGAAGAACTAGGATGTTGATATTTGGTATGTGACATCCTTGTGATGTGAGCTTTCTTTTGGTACCATACTTGTAGACATTTTGACCTTGACCTTGCCCTTAGGGCAATTTTAAAAAAAACTTTAACCTTGCCTCTAGAAGGCAGGCTTTTAGTGGTAGGGTGTTCATATTTGGTATGTAACTTCCTTATGATGAGAGCTTTCTTGTGGTACCATATTAGTAGACATTTTAACCTTGACCTTGTCCTTAGGGCAATTTTTAAAAAAAAAACTTTAACCTTGCTTCTAGAAGGTAGGCTTTTAGTGGTAGGGTGTTCATTTTGGGTATGTAACTTCCATATAATGATGAGACCTCTCTAATGGAACCATATTTGTAGACATTTTGACTTTGACCATGCCCTTAGGGCAATTTAAAAAAAAAACTTTAACCTTGCCTCTAGAAGGTAGGCTTTTAGTGGTAGGGTGTTCATATTTGGTATGTAACTTCCTTATGATGAGAGCTTTCTTGTGGTTCCATATTTGTAGACATTTTGACCTTGACCTTGCCCTTAGGGCAATTTTTGAAAAACTTCAACCTTGCTTCTAGAAGGTAGGCTTTTAGTGGTAGGGTGTTCATATTTGGTATGTAACTTCCTTATGATGATACCTTTCTAGTTGTACCATATTTGTAGACATTTTGACCTTGACCTTGCCCTGAGGGCAATGTAAAAAAAAAACTTTAACCTTGCCTTTAGAAGGTAGACTTTTAGTGGAGGGTGTTCATATTTGGTATACAACTTCCTGATGACAAGGGGGCTTTCTTCTGGTACCGTACTTGTAGACATTTTGACCTTGACATTGCCTCATTTGTAAAAAAAAAATTAACCTTGCCTCTAGAAGGTAGGCCTTTAGTGGTTGGGGTGTTTATATTTTGTATGTAACTTCTTCATTGTGAGAGCTTTCTTATGATAACATATTTGTAGACATTTTGACCTTGACCTTGCCCTGAGGGCAATTTTTTAAAAAACTTTAACTTTGGTTCTAGAATTAAGTTGCTTAGTGGTAGGGTGCTCATATTTGGTATGTAACTTTCTTGTGAAGAAAGTTTTTTATTACTTTCGAATTTATTGTGCATTGAGGTTATTGGAATCCCCGGCGAGCTATGTTGTCTTCTGACAACTCTTGTTTCAGGTACTCTGTAGCCTCTACAGTCGTTATCCATATTTTTTTCAGGTACTCTGTAGCCTCTACAGTCGTTATCCATATTTTTTTTCAGGTACTCTGAAGCCTCTACAGTCGTTATCCATATTTTTTTTCAGGTACTCTGTAGCCTCTACAGTCGTTATCCATATTTTTTTCAGGTACTCTGTAGCCTCTACAGTCGTTATCCATATTTTTTTTTCAGGTACTCTGTAGCCTCTACAGTCGTTATCCATATTTTTTTTCAGGTACTCTGTAGCCTCTACAGTCGTTATCCATATTTTTTTTCAGTTACTCTGTAGCCTCTACAGTCGTTATCCATATTTTTTTTTATTTCAATGGTGCCTTATTTTATTTCATTAATTTCAGTGGTACCATGTAGCTCCTACAGTTTCTGTTACTATACTTATTACAGTGGATACTATTGCACCTATTACTACTATGGATACTGGCAAGTATTATCAAATAAAACTTCTGGCGATTGACAGGTTACTCGGTTTCTTGCTATTGTAATCATTAAGTTTTACATAATGAAAATTATTGCAATTAAATATATAATGACAAATTGTACATTTCTTCCAACTGTAAACAAAGACTTATAGGGGTAAGTTTGCTTTGTTTTGCGTGTATAGCTTATGAAATAAATTATATGAATGTCGCAAGAAAGCATCAATATTCATCTTGTGTTCATACGGTACACACCAATCAGACAATGAATATTTTGCGCATCTGTAAATTATTTATGAACGGCAGATATAGTACATAAAAATAAAGTATACTTGATCTATCAGTTCGTGTTTCACTGTATTATCCGTGGTCTATCTTTATTTCTGGAAAGCATAACTGATGAAGATAATTGCGTATTTGTCCAAGGCTACACAATTTGTTTTGATCCACGTGTGATGTCGCTTCAAATATACCCATTCTTATTTCATGTTATTGAAATTTCCCGTAATTTTGATAATACATCATTTTTATGAGCGAATTGATCGATCATTCCTTCCAGATGATTTTAAGTATCCTAAAACATTTTTCACCCAAAACAATAATGGCCCAAAATCTCTTGTTATTGTGAAAACTAACAATATATCTAAATATGGAATGCTGTCTTAACCTTAGCTCTTGCGAGTTCTTTTTCAGATATTTGGGACGTTATTCTTATAGCTGTTTCAGATATATGTGAAATTGTCTTTACACTATAAAGCATTTAACCTTTTAGACTATCAGCTAGACTCCCTTTTTCATGATGTCTCATTTTGATTCCTTTTAGTTTCACTCATTAAAAAACGGTGTTCTTTGAAGGTTTTATTTGAATTCCGAGGAATAGTTTGTACAGTTCAGGGATTGATATGTGGTCTGAGTCTTGATTAAAAAAGTAAGTGAGAACCGAACCGTCAATCCAAAACGAATAATCTAAGGACAATGGCAACATCGGAAACAACGAGGAAACAGAGACACAACATGAGTACGGCACAGAAAAGAAAAATGAAGACACACACATACAAAAATGAACAACAAACGAATT
Source organism: Modiolus philippinarum (assembly GCA_002080025.1). Classification (NCBI taxonomy): domain Eukaryota; kingdom Metazoa; phylum Mollusca; class Bivalvia; order Mytilida; family Modiolidae; genus Modiolus; species Modiolus philippinarum. The sequence continues at coordinate 22,486 of MJUU01037840.1, forward strand.
CCGAAGCAAGAACGAGGAAATGGGGGAATTCTAAAATCATAAATCCAAAATCACGGCAAATAATCATATCAAACACAAATTGAGACAGTATGACAAAGACAAAACAAATAAACAAAAATGAACAAGAACGCACATAACTAAAGCCATAGCAGTGTGAACCCCTACAAAAACTGAGGTATCATCAGGTGCTCCGGAAGGGTAAGCATGATCTGCTCCACGGGTGGTACCCGTCCACTGCCAGTGAAAAGTCCGATTTTATCACAGTCGGTGTTAGTCAGTCCGGTAATTTTCCTGGATCTACCCAAAGATATCTATTCTCATTTGTGAAATAAAACATTGTAACGGTCTGTGGTGACGACCATAAAACTTCTGTAGTGACAATTGCAACAGTGACTGAACATACCCTTGATGTATAAGTTTTTGAGACAGTAATTTCAAACTGTTTACAAAATCGCTGTACAAACTACAGGCACGGCAATAGCGAATAAGTTGTGAAATGCACACGCCGTATGCCGGAGATGTGGGAATATTACTGCTCAAAAACGGGAATTTCACTATTGGAAAGTCGAAATCATCACGTTTGTCGTAAAGTTTTGTTTCCAGACGTCCAGAGCTGTCAATGTAGATGTATAGGTCCAGGTATGATGCTGATGATGGTGTATCAGTGGTCTCTTAAATTTCGAGTTCATTTGGGTATACAAGATGAATGTTATCCTTAAATTGAGGATTGTTCAATGAAAGAACATCATCTATATAACGGAAGCTGAAATTAAAGGACTTGGCTAGCTTATTGTCTTTTCTCTGAACTAGCCCTTGTATGAACCTGTCTTCATACGATTAAAGAAACAAATCTGCTTAAACTGGCGCAGATGGAGGGATGACTTCAAGGTTTGGATAACTAACCCTTGTTTAATTTGCTTTTTTGTGAGCAACCGGGCTCTATCAAGGAAGTCACTGTATCGAAAACAGGCTCTTGAATAGCGAATGAGCTGGGAGGTGTAAACTCCGTATGCCGGCGCTGTGGGGATGTTGCTTCAAAGAAAAGGGAAGTTGACTATTGGAAAAGTGAAGCCATCGCGCTTAATTTATTAAAGAAATATAGAAGTATAAGTGTAAACAATTTTCAAGTCTTTCAAACTTAGAGCTTTCACATCAGTGATTAGCAGGTTTGACGAGTTTCTACTCTATTGACGTGTATTAGTTTTTAAATATATACTAGCAAAGCTTGAAACAACAAAAATAATTTTGAAATAACCATTGTTGATTCTTCTGATGAAGTGGTCTGAGATACGTTAACCATATTTTATAGTTCGACAATAGACAGAGTGCAAGTTGATTGCAAAATATTTAATACAATAATTGTTGTGATTTCCGACGTCTTACCTTTACCTTTTACGAAGACTTTCCATGATCTCAATTCGTTTTAAGGGATCTGGCCCTTTTAACATTCCAACCATACTAAATCGTTATTTGTACTACACGTTTTTGATTTTATTACTACAGGGATACTCCTCGCACCATTGGAGCAGCAGTAGGTGGTGGAATAAGCCTGATCGTAGCTATTATAGTCCTGATAGTACTCTGTAGAATATGTAGAGGACGACGTGGTTTCCGAGGAACAACGTATAATGGTCAGACAGTTACTACTGTCACAAACGGTATGTGTTATTATAGTAATTACACCAAGAAAAAGTCCGGCATTATATGTTAACAAGTGTCATAAGCGTGGATCAAAAGAAGTTAAACACAAAACAAAAACAAAACAAAACAAAACAAACAGAAAATAATAATGATAATGAATGCGATAATTGTGAAATCAAATAATGAAGATATCGGCATAAATAGCCAACGTGATAAAGTACAAGTAGATAATATGAGGTTCAGAGACAAGGCAAAAACAAGAACGCAAGAAGTAAGGGAATCCAAAGACACGACACTTCTAAAAGACACAAGAAAATCAAAAGTAAAACACTAAAACATATAGTACTTAACAGTGTGAACTATAAAACCGAGTGTACCATCAGGTGCTCCGGAAAGGTAGATATGTCTTCCTCGGTATACCTGAAGAGTGTTGTTAAGGACAACGCTTTACGGCAATAATCATTTATGCAAAATTTAGTAACCATCGTACACCTTTTGGCTTTGACTGATCTGTTTTGCTCGGTTACAGAGAAAAAAAAAACAATTCTTGAAAAATGAAATTTTGCCAAAACATCTGTCATGAAAAGAGTAAGTGTTTAATGCTCTTACCAAAATAACTAACTACTAACAGAAGCGGTAGTAATTATCAGTTTTACCCAATTAACTGTTCAAAAAGTGGTGTTTTGACACTTTCTCATATGATGAGTTCGAGACAAAATATTTTTAATCCAAAAAATATAATAAAGTTCGAGACAAAATATTTTTAATTCAAAAATATAATAAGGGAAAGGTTTATCAAAAGGACCGTCTAAAGACAGTTAAGGACCGTCTGAGGACAGTTCTATACATAAAAATGATACTTGCCAGTTTCAGAAATCATTTTAATCATTTTGAATTTCACGCTGTTATGAAGTTCTGGCAAATCTGTGAATTGATGGCACTCCTATAACGTTAGGTACACACAGTATAGTGGTTTCCCAGCAGCACTTGCAATAATGTGGGATACTAAATGTAGTGCACAATATGCTTATTTTGATGAACACGTAGCAAAAAAAAACGAAAGCCAAAATATCAAGGAGTTTTCAATAAATGCTAAAAAGAATCAAAAGTTTCAATTCTGGGGGAAAAGTTGAACTCTATAAAACTTGAGACTTGCTTCGTTGACAACGTAAGTATCTCTTGCTTTTTATGTATCTACTGTCATTTGATGAAAAAATCAAAGGTCAAGGCCAAGAACCAACCAATGTTTGTTGACAATCTCCGATCCATGTGGTCGAAAAGCATAGATGTAGCTGTTTTGCCCCGCTTACGATAGTCAGGAGCATATAGTGTTCGGGTCTGTCCGTTCGTCCGTCCCAAGTTAGGTTTACCCACAGGTTTAAGTTTTTTTGCGAAGGATATGTTATCATCATGACACTTTATATAAATACACATTAGCATCTAATTAAAAAAAATCATAATAAAATTTTACCCACCCATGCCAACTTCATGCTTCACTGAGCACGGGGAAAAAGTATGATAGTATGAGGTTTACCTACAGGTTGAAGTTTTTTTTTCTGTGAAGGATATATGCTATCATCATGAGACTTTATATAAATACACATTAGTGTCTAATTAAATAAAAGTTATTATAAAATTTTACACATTTTGCCAACTTCATGCTTCACCGATCACGGGAATAAAGCGTTATAGTATGAGGTTTACCCACAGATTGAAGATTTTTTCTGTGAAGGATGTATGCTATTATTATGAAACTTTATATAAAAACACATTAGTGCCTAATTAAACAAAAAGCTTTACTGATTACAAAATATGCCATTATTCAAAACAGTTGTGAGGCGGGGCATTGTGTCCGTTAGACACACATTCTTGTTCGAAAATTAGCTATGAATTATTTTCTGCTATAAGCCGTCTTAACTAACTATGAGCACAGCTCATTGTCGAAGGCCTCACAGTGACTTGAAGATGAAGAATAACAATAAAAGCGTTGTTTCATTGCTTGGTTCTATCAGGTATTTATAAATACCTTGTCCCATGTGCATTTATTCCATATCTTTTATTGTTTACTGTTATCTTCAGAGTCCGGAATGGACAGATTTCACTGTTGTAAGGTTACAAACATTCATATACTTATTTTTAAAGTGGCTTCATATGTCAAACTTTCAACAATTATTTTCGTTCAGTTTTGACCATATTGTGATATTATACTTGTTTTATTGGAGTTCTGGAATCCTTTGATTTGATAGGAAATAGCGTAACTGATCATTTGAATCCTCTTGGCATTGTCACATATGCGGGCCACAAATTAAAATAAAAAAGTGGGTAAAATATCATGTACTCAACAATAAACAATATCCCATCTCAAACAAAACACATAAATCGGACAAAAACTATCCAAATTTATATTTCAGGAGCAACAAATCAATACAACGTGGCATATTATCCACAACAGATGTATCCACAATATACGTATGGTCAGCCACAAGTTACAATGCAGGCTCCACAACAAATGCAGGCTCCACAACCAATGCAGGCTCCACAACCAATGTCAGGATACCCTAATGGAGCCTTCAGTCCGCCTTCTTATGAACAAGCAGCCTATCCAAACAAAACACATGAACAGTCCTCGGCACCTGTATCTTGAATGCTAGTGTTATGGACAATGAACGCAAAGCTCGATTGCAACGAATTCATACACGCTAATATTATAATTGCCGCCAATGGTGATCTTCTTTAATTTTAACATACATACATTAACCGACATGTTTGCTTTGTTGTAAAAATATTAATCAAAATCGATTTCACCGGATATAATATATATGACCCAATTTTACTGTGATTGTTGCTCATGATAATTTTTAACAAACTTTTTTGCCATCACTTTGTCCGTCTGTCGTCCGTCGTATGTCAACAATTTCAAAAATCTTCTCCTCTGAAACAACTGGCTAGTTGTAACCAAAGCTGAATCATCAGCAGGGTATGCAGTTTCAAAATTGTGTTCAAATATTCCGAAGACAAAACAACATAGCCACTATTACTAAAAATAGAAAAAGACAGTAAATTGCATTTTTTTGCAAATAACTCAAAAATGTTCAAGATTTTAAAAAATCTGACGGAATAAAAATAATCAGTATGGCAAGATCTACCAGCCTGCAGTTTTGAAGAAAACCCAAAACCCGTCTGGAAGGTATTGTCCTCTTCCGTATAATTTTCAAAATTTGAATATTATTATTTTTTTTTAGAAAAACTTAAACAGAAAAATGTCAACTTTAAATCGCAAAAATATTCAGCATATCAAGATCTAATCACCTGGAAATTTAAAAATCTAAATACTCATTTAGGAGTTATTGTCTTTTTATTGGTCAAATTTTCGTAATTCTATACAACAAAGGTGTTATCTTATCAAGAACTACAATTTCTATATAGGTCTGACAGGTTAGCTTAACATAGGACCTGTGGGAAAATTTTATTAATTGTTAATTCTTGAAAACCGCTTCATACATCTAGCTGATTTTAACTGTGCATGGTAACATGATGGTCAGTAAGTAAATGAATGATGTTGGTACAGATTATAATCCAATATGAACGTATCTGCAGATCTAAGTTTAGCATTGGAAGCTATGGGAAATGCTTGAAATTACGAATTCTTGAAAAAACATTTAATATATCAAGTTGATATAAACTAAGAATGGAAAACATGATGGTCATTAAAAATGTATGATATTACTATCGATAATAAATTCAGGATGACCGTTAAATCAGATCTTAGTCTAGTCAGGGACTATACATTACATTATAATGCATAGTCCCTGGTTTTGCATTCCAAAATGACAGTAATCTTACATATGATTGATTTACTACCATTCATAAAATAATGGCCCTCACTTCAATTTAATCACTTTACCCCGTGGGAAGATTTTATTGATTAGATCTGTAGCCACAAGGTGAGCGATACAGGCTGTAACCTGTGATTATATTGGCCGTACAAAAGTATTTCGTTTCAAGGGTAATATGAATAAAGTGATATTTTTCTAGACAAAGTCGTTGATTAATTTTCTGTAACAATCGGGAACACAAAAGGTGTTTATTCCATGAAAACGCAAGAATCTTTGTTTACCAACAGACAAACATTTA